>JAHWFP010176896.1:14165-29147 GCA_023313725.1 Lithobius niger
TTAGCTGTCAACTCAAGCAACCTGAAAAGAAACGAACGCAAAGTAAAAGAACGAAACCAATTTAAAAAAATCTGTAAGTACTTCAGAAGGAACTTTGCTATTCATATAAAATATTATTATATATGTTTGAATATGTTAAGGGTTACTGATTTAGGCCTATAAGTGTAGTCAGTTTCCAACATTCGGAATTCTGACTTAATTCTTCACATTGTTGATTTGTATGCTGTAGGTTTGTGAATCAGCACACTAACGTGTAAGTCTACTAATACGCCCATTACTAAAAAAAAAAAATAGATCCAGGCTTATGCACTAACATGCTTAAGACTGTGTTCCAACGTCAGCCATCTTTGAAGAGAGGAAACAAAGATACTGACATCCAAAAACGAGAGGTTGTGATATTGAGATCCACACTTATGGGCTAAGGTTTGTAAATTAAGACACACACTAGTGTGTCGCCGCCAAGATACAGTCCAATTTTGACGTCCTTACTATCTACGTAAAATACATACGAGAATTGCGACCACTAGACACGTTGTGTCTGTACAGCTAAGGTGTAGTTTAGCTGTTTTCAGGCATGCGAGGATAAATAACAATGTGCCAGAAAGGGCTGTAACTTTCTGTGATCGGGAGACGGTAGTCGCCGGACATTGTAAAGGTCACTTTTAGTGACGTAACTGTGTAATATTTTGTTGAAAAAAAAGGTGTGCGTAATGTGGATATTTGCCTAATTATAGGCGACTAGTTACTGACCAGCTAGAAGCTACCTAATTTCACGAGAATAAATTCTACCATGCAGTGCGTAAAGCTGTAATTTGGCCATGCAGTGCGTAAAGCTGAAATATTTTACATCGCTGTAGTTTAACCGTGGGGAGTCCTTTTGCTGGTTTGGGGGTTGGGGAAAGCGTAAATTCGAAGTTTTACCAATCATTCAAGCTCAATGCTAGTTTAAGGGTAGAGTTACGCATTTTGCTTCAATAATATACACAGTAATGAACAACATATTTTGTTAACAACAAAGAACACGAAAACGTGAATATGCAACAATAGACAACAACAGAACGAATGAAGAAGTGTTGCTTTTCCCACTGCTACATAATAATGCAAACGAAAGAAGAAAACAAGCCAAAAAGCAAAAAATCTTACACTGGATTTTTGGAAAATAATGCGAGTCTGGTGGACTTCTCGACAAAATCTAAGTAAAACACTCGTAAAACACTCGGGTACACTCGTAAAAACACTCGGGTACACTCGTAAAACACTCGGAAACACTCGGAAAACACTCGGAAACAAACTAAACCTGAAGCCCAAAACGGGACCACTGGAATTTCGGCTTTTCTTCCCGAAATTGCTAAGAAAAAAATAATGGATTTCATCAACTTGGATCAAAAAGTTGCGATATCTCCCCAAAACAAAACTTGTTTTGGGATCCCGCCAAGCTTTTCAGCCAGTTGAAGTCGCTATATCAAACATGGAGTTAATCCCACCGACTAAGACGTACGGTGGGGATATCCAGTTGAAGGTTAACGTTAACCTTTTGGCTAAACTCGGTAATAAGGAAAAATGGTGATAGCCTATCCATCACGAAATAAGTTGAGGGCTAAGCAATATTTAGCCTGAAGGTCGAGGACTAACTTAGCACTGAGCAGTTAGCCCCGAGCTGTAAAAAGCGGTGATATCCATCTAGTATTAGCGTTATTCCCGAGTTTTAACAACACATTAACAGGGCTAATTTAGCCTGAAGGTCGAGGTCTAAGGAGTAAAGAGCTAACAAAACCCCAACTTAGTCCTATACATGGATATCACCAACTTTTTTTTCCAGTCCACTAACTCCCAGGTCGAGGGTTTGTTAGATCGAGGGTTAAGCACTCCGGGGCTAGTTTAGACCTCAACTGGATATCCCCACCGTTAAAACGTTGAATGAAACAGGCTATACTTGAAAATTGTACAGTAAGCAATTTTCAACTTTTTTTGTTTTTAAGCCTTCGGACTAATCACTCGGGATGGGATTAAGTTGGCGAAAGAGCTTGGCGGGAATCTTTGAAAAAGTTTTTTTATTTTGGAGAGATCAGCATTATACTACAGCATACGCCATGCTCTTTCATCATTACGACATCATTGCCACTGCTTAAACAAAAAAAAAACAAAAAACAAAGAGTTAATACATTTTGAGTTAAATTCTTTCTAACGCTAGCACTATCGTCGGTTGGCAGTGGATTCCTCCCTGGATCGTGGCGTTTTATACGACTAGATTTTTCAATCAGCATGACTAGGGACCGGTCATTATGTATCGCAAGATGTTCCGTCTCTCTCGAATGGTGAGGGGTGGAAGCAGGGTCGTACATTTTTAGGGCCCCTTCAAGTTAGGGTCACAAAAAATTTAATTTTTCGACCTGAAAAATAATACTTTCGACGGTCAAAATTTCTAAAATCACAGACCCCACCCGTCCTAAGCTGAGGGTAGGCGTTTTAGAAATTTTGCAAACATAGCTTGTGGAAATGTTGCAAAATAGGGGGAGGGGGAATGTTCTTTTAAAGCTTGGGGAGTTTCCAGGAGCCTTCCCCCCCCCCTTCCCGCAGCTTTAAAAAACAATATACCATTCCCCTATTTTCGTGCATCCCACGCGTATAAAGCTTTTGCAACATTTCCGTATAGGGCTACGAACTTTGACCGAATTAGCAAAACCGTATCGTACGTGAAGGAAAAAAAAAAAACAACCAGGAAAATCAAAGCGTTTGCAACTCAAACGTTTGAACTAATAAGCCAACACGGAAGCAAATACCCTGAATGTTTACGAGGTTTTGAAGTTTAGTATCAATACTATAGCTTGCGCAGTTAAATAAACTTTCTAGAAAAGCCTCGTCTTTTGGCTCCTTGGCATACTCCGTCCTTCAGCAGGTATACTGACTGTGTTAGGGGTGAGTACACAAAAGCAAATATCTTACTTTGACATCAGTACATCTTGTTGTGAATCCCGTTTTAAAAAAAGGTTTAAAGAACACATCACTGAATATAGTCGAGAACATTTTAAAATTGGCCTTGTCGTTTCGTCAAAAATGAGGCACGTTTTCCGTAGGACTGGCCCTTGTCAGTACGGACTACTACGTTAACGTGGCTACAAGAAATCATCTACATGCAGTCTCGATGGATGTAAGGAAAACCACCTTTTTCAGGGGAAGACCGGGGGAGGGGGGCAAATTATTTTTGTACCTTTAGTGAGAGGGCGATCAAGATTTTTGGTCTTGAAGTGGGGCGGGGTGATCAAAATTACAGTGAAGTCGCCCCGGAGTCACAATTTTAAGTCTTTGCCCCCCCCCCCCTCCCACGCGGGGCGGGGGAGGGGGGCATAAATGATGCCCAATTCCTTATGAATACACATAACATTTTTGTTGGTTACATATTTGTAAATCTACAACAAGGTGAATTACGAATCTAAGTCTTGTGTAACACAGAAAAAGAAAATGATTTTTGATAGTAAATATTATGATTCAAGTCTTTGCCGCTACGTAAATAGTGTATTTTTTTTAATGTTTTCCAGGCAGGCAGCACTACAGCAATAAAATGTTGTTCTACCAGTGCTTAAAGACTAACTGCGAAAAATAAAACCTTTCCGTGTTTTGACTACAGAAAACAAATTTACAGCACATTTTCCTACATTTTTTAAAATTCTTTGGCAGTATTTCTGCAGTCATTTTTTATTTTATTTTCACTTTTTATAAAATACCCAGGTGCAATATCCAGGTATATATATTTATTTCGGGGGAAAAAAAGGAATTTTGTGGTTGCAAATTTGACAGCAGCATGGATTGCAAACTCACGCCAAAAACAAAATATCAAGTATATTTAAAATCTGAACACGTGTTGGTATACTGTAGAAACTAATTAAAATTTAGTCGTTTTGTTAAGTCGACGACAGGGTTGGCAATTTCCCGGGAAAAACTAGTTTTGGACAGGGCACTGGTAAATACCGGTAAAAACCTGGTAAATACCAGCTAATTGGGGAAAATGTTATTTTTTTATAATAAATTTTTTTATTTTATTACATGCATTTTTTTAAAGTTTGGAGCCTAACTTCTCATTAACACTAATAGTAGTACTTAGTAATTCTGTTTGAAACGAAAATTCAAGGAACAGAATATAGTGAAACTACTAGCAGAAACTTTCATTATGAGAATTTTTAGCATTTCAATTATAATTTTTGGACTCGTAACACACTATTATGTTCATTTTCCTATGGAAATGTGGCATCAGAAAATACATTTTGTATCTAATCTTTTGAATTGAAGACACTTTTAATTCTATTTAACACTATTTAATTTTTAAAACTAACCCTCAGCCGCCTAGATACGAACTTACACCTTCAACGTATAGCAGCGAAAAACTAAGTCCCAGCGCAAGCTTTGTGAGGGGACCCCGGGGACCCCGAGCAAAGCGAGCATTCACAGCCCAGTGGTCAGCGTCGTCGGCCCAAACCAAGAGAACGCCGGTTCGAATCCGAGAACCGACCCGAGTCCCATGGGACTCAAAAAAAAAAGGGTCTGAAAGTTTTTTCAGGCGGTTATGGGCTAATATACATTTTACACGTTTAAACACCTATTTTTGTCTTTAACTGGGAATAACTGGGGAAAAGTAGTTTATGCCGGGGCGGTAAAAACCTGGTAAAAACCACCCCCGGTAAATGCCATGCCAACCCTGGTCGACGAGGATTTCCTACAAGCCCATAAAGGTTAGCAATATTTCCACACAAAGTAGTGCCACACTTACTGATGTATGATGACAAAAGTATTTAAGGAAGTTAGACCTTAACAGGAATAAGACTGCGTTTAATACTTTTGTCGTCAAAATTCCATTAATGCCACGAATTATAGATGTCAAAATAATTGATCCAATTTTTCGGAACATTTAGAATTTAGGACAGAACGGGTTATGTATATCAGACTGTGATCTGTGGCGTACACAGAGATTGCGACAGTGAAGTGCCGATTTTAAATAAAAAAAACCATAACGATGACTTTGTGATTTAAATATCAACTTGCCTGAACGATTGACCCCCCCCCCCCCGACCTTTGGCACCAAAGGCCAACGCTCTTACCTCTCACCCACAACGACACGGCCAAAAGGCAACGGTCATAGTAATTATTTAACACGCACGCATACATTTGGTGTCTGAAGGGTGGCAATCTCAATTCACCAGTCAGGGAAGCCCTAAATTATAAAGGCAAAGAAAATAGGTTCGCATTTGTATGTATTTAAGTGAGATGATGACGTAGTTAGGTGAGATGATGACGTCACACTGATTTTTTTTTTCTCAAGGTTTTTCTAGCGATCAAATTCTACATTTTTTAAATGCGCCGGATTAGAATTTTACACCGTCAAGCTCCGGTAAAGAAGACGGTCATAAAACTTTCAATTTCTATATTTTAAACACTTACAATTTTATAGTTGCGCTTTTCTTGGAAGGGATTATATTGTTTAAAGGAGATGAGTAGCTTACATGCTAATTAAAAAAGATAGCCTATATCACACAAATCATGACTTTTAGAGGAGACTCGTTTTAAAACGTGGAACGAGACGTATAGGCCTACACAGAGTTTAGTCGGCTATTTTTTTTTTACAATTTTGAAGTTATTGTCAGTTAATTTCACATTACGGACGAAGTAATTTACGATTTCTCTATAGACTACAATCCACAAGTAAAAAAATTACGATGTTTCGAAATACACATCCGTTTCGTTATCACGCAAATAAATCGAAACAAACGCTTTCAACATCAAGAAGTATGGTCTACGGTAAAAAATATTTGAGCAATGTTGAGTGCTATATGTAAATCGAGTTAAAGTGAACTAAACCACACAAATTTGTATTTAATTTAAAGGTACATTCCTCCCGGTTGCATTTCTTGTATTGCTAAGTTTTGCAACACGACTTCACGGGTGTAAATGTGCAAATGCATTCATTTTCCCCTCGTGAGAAACGATTTTGCTACAGTCACTCTAACTTTTCCAAATGTTGCAAAAGCTATTTCGCGCAGGACGCTCGAATACAGTGAGAAGGTATGTCCTTTTAAATGAAGGAATTGCAGGTTTCAAACAAGGTGCGATGATGATGTAGTTTCAAAATTTCTGCACTTTTTTTTTTTATAAAGAATCAGTTAATTTTTACTGGTTTACACTACAAAAACACGTGTTTTAAAAAAAAAATAAACAAATTTTTGACACACCTATAGTGAAGTTTTCAGCTAAGAACCGCAAACTAATAATCGCTGAAATATATAGCTGAAAATCGCAAGCGGTTTTCCACAAACAGCTTGGGATGAGAAGAACCGCTTCAAACATTAACGGTGCATGTTTGCGGACGAGAACTACGTTTAAAATAAAACACTATAGCGTTCAATTTGCAACCCTTTGCAAACACATACTTAAAACGATGTAGCGATGAAGTGTTTAAAATACAACAGTAGTGATTTTATCATAAAACAGTTATAAGATGAACAATACATGGGAATCGTCAACGTTTTCGTTCAACACAATTTTCAAAAACATGCGTTGTTATTGCATAACATAACAAAAGACTTGATGACCAAAATAAAAAGCACAGGGGGCAAGGAAGGGGCCCGAGGACCACTAACAAACATCCCCAATAAAAGGAAGGGGCCTTCAGACATAGAATTCTGGCCGTTGAAGAAAGACTTTGAAACAATGTTTAGTTAATAGTTTTCTGAAAATGTGCTCTTATACAAGGCTGAGACTGCCTCTTCACTAAGCGAGTTCCACATAGAACAACCCTATATTGTTAAAGAAAAATGTCCTACAGTTTCTCTCATACCGGGAAAGCATTAATTTAAAAGAATGGCCTCTTAGGGCGCGTTTACGCAACGACTCGCCTTTGCATTCTCGCAGCTAGAAGCTAGAAATCATCTGAAATTCCAACATGGCGGCGGTTTTAGCTAGGTCGACTCGCAATGAAAAGACTGAATAATGCGAGTTCAGAAGCGACTGGGAAAATTTCGTCTGGTGGAATTCTTTATCTTATTGTCACGGATTATAAGACTTAAAGCATTTATTCAAACGACGTCGGATTTAGCTAATCCAGTTAGCGTTGTTACCATGGCAACGAAAACTTCGCTATTGCGATTAAATTCTAGCAGCGAGAAGGCATAGGCGAGTCGTTGCGTAAACCCCCTTATAGTAGTGGGCTTAGTGCTCAACCTGAAAAAAGGTAACATATTATGTAGAATGAACAAGATCGTGTTCGATCTGCAGAGTTCCAATGAATCCAAATTTTCTAATTTAAGTCCTTGTCCATAGTTTAACATTCGTATAGCCCCGGCACTTTATAAACACTTGTCACTATTTTAAGTGTTTATAGAGTGCTGCAAATTAAAAGCTGTGTTTAATTTTAAACGCATTTCACGTATGAACACTAAATAGACAATCATATTTTGATAGGTCACGTCTCAAATTTGTTAGGTGTATGCGTTTTTTTTTTTTTTTAGCTAAACAAGTTGACAACTGCTTTCTAGGTCTACCTTGTGTATTTTAAAAATCATGTTTTGACAGACAAATTATTTTTTTTTAGTGAAGGAATTGAGGGTTGTAGTGAGATAGAGATGATCTCTTTAAACATTTCTTTGTAATTTTTCTACCTCTAACATTTAGTTCATTTTTACTGTAGTCTGGCGTAGGATACAATACGTCCTAAACGTTTCTATATAGACTCATTCATGATACTCGTCTCCTGGTTAGGCGTTTATTCCTATTTATTTTGCTTGATAACTTAAATCGTGTTTCGAAGGGGTGGCATTTTTGCTTTTATTAAGGAATATGCGAGTTCTGCTTCACTGACACCGTTACTGCGGTATTTCATGTAACGAACCCCGCTAAGAATATATATTAGTGGAGGCAGTAAGATACTGAAAAAGTACACTTTCCTCCCTGTGAAATGGTTTACGTATCGATGAGTCAGGTGTGGAGTCTATAATTGCATCATTTCAAGGATTTGAATAGGGTACATATTATTATAATCAATAACAACTCGATGCGTAATGTCGGGCCTATATAGCATTTACAAATTTTGAGCATAATTTAGGTAAAAGTTCCACCATAAATTGCTTTTTTAATGACCATCAATTCACAAATTTGGATTTTCAAGTTTGGGAATTAACTTTTGCTAGTCCCGGGAACTTTTTTATGCCAAAGGCCAAACCTTGTTTATGATACTTTTTCCTCTCTGTAATTCCGTATGTAATGATGTGTATATTTTTATCCATAGGCCACCCCCATTTCCCTATTATTACACACCTGCATATATCTACCAAATTTGGGTAGACGCGTAAACATAAAATTAGCGACACGGGAGTACAAAGTTGAGATTCCGTTTCAGTCTCTCACAAGGTATATACTTTGGCCGGTTAGTGACACTTACACATAATAGTTATAAATGCCGGACGATGAAAAATATGTTGGATGTGAAACAATTCAACATTTGTTGATAGGCCTACAACACACCATTCTTCACATAAATGTATATTATTATTATCGATCATGAAATATAACCAAAGTTCGCGATGAGGGGCAACTCCAAACAAATCAAGCATCAGCCTCTTCGTACGTTACAGATGCTAAACCGAAGCCTTTTCTATAGTGTTAAAATTATTATTTTTTTGTCGTCATGATAAATAATCATATTCAGCACCTTCCTGAAAATGATTAACTTATGATTAACCTATAAAATAGGTGACGGGACACTTGAATATTGATGCTGGCGCTAATTGACATATGTATATTAACTTCCCATTGTGAAAACATGTGTTTTAAAATAAACGCGCTTTAGGCACACTTAACGTTTTTAAGCCTTTTTCATCTGAAAAACACACAACAGCGTTTTGCAGCGTTTTGTGGGCTTATAGAAGAAGACAGTTTCAAAACATTAGCGGTGAAGTGCGTTTAAAATAAAACTAGCCTTAATTGGCAGCACCGTATTCAAACACGTGCTTAAAACACATGTTGTGACGGCGACAAATGCGTTAAAAATTAAACTGCATTGTTTTTATTATAACGCAGCTGGTTTGAAAATTGTGTTTAACAAAAAAACCCATGTGTTGCCGCTCTTGTGTCGTGAAGTAAATACTACTGTGTTAAAGATAAAAACATTACAATCTGAAGCCGCTGTGCACTGATGGTAAACATCACTGTGTATACCAGCTCAACGTCCATAAGAACTGTGTGTTGCATGGTGGCGTTCCACCTCGAAAACTGGGAAAATTCAGGGAATTTATCAAGTCTGGAAAATTCAGGGAATTTAAAAATATTTACCGAAAATCAGGGAATTTGAAAATTTTCAGGAAAATCTTCACCTATATATAAAGAATACGTAGCTCGGATTTAATTTTTTACTTCTAAAACCCTTCAGTTATATATATTTCATTTAAACTTCATTTCCTTTTTGTTTTCATTCCTCATAAAGCTGAATCTCCTAAGGTATATAGGGTTCGTACACCAGAGACAAAACCATTTGAATTTCAAGGCCGTTTCAAAGCTTTTCAAGGCCAACTCCAAGCCAATTTCAAGACCGTTTTGCCGCACACTAAACTGTTAAAAATTACTTTAAAATAAATTCAATCTTTTTTGCTAGCCTATTATCCTCTATAACTGAAAAAAAAACATTTATTTAAAATTTATTTACTTTGCCCCCCATCGCGGGAGAAGTGGTTACCGCACTTATGATGTGAATACGAACGAAGGCACATCGTGTCGTTAACAGAAGATAAGCATTAGGCTGACGAACTATTTTTTTAAAATTTATTTATGAATTTAAGCATAAATTGACCGTATTTCATCAAACATAGTACGCCAACAAAATTCAAGGCCATTTCAAGGCTCTTACATTGAAGCCTTGAATTTTTGGTTTTGAAATTTAAGGCTTTTCAAGGAATTCTAAGCTGTTTACGAACCCTGTAAGTAATGTGGGACGTTACGTGTTCAAGTGAGTTGTGTCCATTTCCTGCTCGTTACCAATACCAGTTAGGGCAGTGCAATTTTTGACTTAGCGAAGCAATGCGATATAGTATATAGTTATTGCGATTTGAGTGAAATGTGAAAAAAAAGATGTTTAGAGGGGTGTACTGCATCTTCCTTCGACCCAAAACAAATCAGGGAAAAGTGTCAGTATTGGTATGGAAAACCTGGAAAAAACAGGGAATTTCATCATGACCTTCTGAAGTCACCGTGTGTTGACAGTAGGCTACACATTTTGTGTCCTTTGCGAGTAAAAAAGTGCACTTTGTGAGTCAAAGTAAATGGCAAACAAGTCACAGAGCACAGAATGTTTACTGCCAGTAGCCTATTTCCAACTCGTGTGGAGGCTGCGCTGGAACACAGTGATGTGTACTATCGGTGTAAAACGCCTTCAAATTACACTGCTTCATTTTAAACACTTCTGTCGATACGTGCATGTTTTAAGCATGTTGCAAACTGAAAGGCAGTGTTTTATTTCAAACGCATTTCACTTCTGCAACACTTCTGTTTTGATACTTTGTTTCCTCCGCCCACTCCAAATCTAAAATCCGAGCCATTTCCACGTATAATAAACATTTTCAACATAAAACAAACCCTTTTTACTAAGGCTATACCGAACGGGAATTTTTCAGCCGAGCCGAACCGAACCAAACCGAACAAACCTTACATAAGCCGAACACCGAACACTTCCGAACCGAACAAAAAATGTACCAAACCAATCTATTTTAAACTAAAATGTAAAACAACTCTGTTTACAAAGATTTATCAAAGCACATAAGTTTCTTAACAAATGTAGGTTATTTTCACATGGACTTGTATAGGTCCATAGATGTTGAAGCTCTGTTTTAAACTTAAAAAAAAATCTCCACTACTTTTACATTTTCCCTTATAACTTCTGAACCGTTAGAGCTAGGAACTTGTGGTTTGGACCAACAGAAAGCTGGCGAAAAAACCTTCAAAATGGTGTAAGCAAACATCAAAATCCGTCGATCAGAAGTGAAAATATGTTCGGTTTGGTATATTGCGTTTTAAACACCGAACCGAACAGAACCGAACACTCTCTGTTCGGCATGTTCGGTTCGGCACAGCCTTATTTTTTACTGTCCACGAATTAGTCTACAAGCGTTCTAAGGAAACGTGATAGACGAAGTAAAATAAAGTTGCCACTTTATACTGGCAAAGCCCCACAATGACATAAAAGCACGAGAAGTTATACATTGCAACCAAAATCTTGGCCATGTGCACAAAAAATCACGAGATGAAAACACAAATTTAACGAGCTTAAGCTCAAACACAGGCAACATCACTTCACAAATTGGTGGGTGTTGTTGCCATGTGTTTGAGCCTATTATACGCTCGTTTTATGTGTGTTTATCTCTTTTTTGTGTGTGAACAAGACCAAGATTTTGGCTGAAATATAAAATCCTCCTGCTTTTCTGCCATTGTGGGGGGGGGGGGGGGGCTTTGCCTAGGTGGCACCTTTATTTTACCGTATGCATCACCCACAAAATAACGATTTGCATGTGGTGGACGAGTTGTGAGCAATAACTGCAAGCATATACGTCCGGATAATCAGTACAGAGATTTGCCTTGCTCTGCGGATCTCGTAAACTGTATGAAGCATGGAACGACGCCTACGGAGCGAGCAAAGCAGGCGAAATAGGCTAGTTTGCTTAAAGAAAAGAGCGATTTTTCGTCGTTTTGTTTGAATTGGAACGGGAAGCTTGACTTAACGAAATTTAGGCATATTTCGACCGAAAGAAACGACCAGATATACTTTTCTGTCACGTTTGCAATCAAACACTCCCATCACGTCTTGCACGCACGTGCACGGAAACAAGGTTAGACAACGTGAAGGATAACTATATGCAAGACGAATACCACATCAAAACAGATGTTTCCCTACTTTTTATCGAAGCATAACCTTTTCATTAGCACGCCATTTGAACAGCCGTTTCTATTTCACTATAGCCTTAATTTCAAGTTGATGTGTAGCAAGGTAAAGCAATCTAACTTCCTTCTTTAATTCCATTTAACTCTAATGCAGTTTGTTGGAATCTTTACTGGAAATCATTAGCTAGCCAACTATTTATCAACTAGGCCTATTAGCCACTGTGGCGTGACGGCTTTAATTTCCTGGTAAGTCCGGCTGGAATATGGCGCCACACTAAAAAAAAAAAGTCCCGTCCCCCCACAAATTTTTGTCCCGAAATGGCTAGACCCAAAACTACAATAACCATAATTTCAAAACAGTAACACAGACATTTTTGGCTTCTTATTTATTGAAATACTGCACTCGGTATAATGCAACGACAAAAAAAATCATAGGCCTAAAAACTTTTAAGTCACACTGACCTATACATTTACTGGTATGAGCACAGTGTTACACGGATCTACGTAAGGATGGTGGAGGGACGGGGGATAACAGGGCAAGCAGGGCGAGAAAGTGAATTTGGCTTTAACCAGTCAGCAGTGCAATACGTTTGATTTTATGCAATATACCTGCCGACTGAGAAACACACAAGCTCTCAGCGCCACGGAGTGACCGAATTCAGAAACGTTGGAAACTGGCGCTGGTTCAAGACATATTTATTTATTTATTTATTTATTAGAGGTTTCCAACATGTAGCCGTCTCTGGGACTGCGACCATTCAAATTTGCATTTTGTGCTATGGCGAAGGCGCCTTCCTTCAACCATATCCCCCTCTCCCCGGCCACCAGGCCACTGAGGCATAGTCAAAAAGTAAAATTTGAGCTACAACGTGGAATCTACATTGAATCTACAATGATGGTATTGGCACACAAGCCCATTTAATTCATCAACATTTTTACCTGCAAGTCCACAATGGCACACGTTTTCAAGGTAACAGACAAGTGGGAAACAAAAGAACAAGCTAATATCATAAACTAGACGGGTATATAGCAGTCAGCTTAAATCAATGATCTTCACGCACTTTTATCACATTCATACCGTTTGTGCACTTGATTGAAATACAACTATTGCTTATCAGGGCACAAAGACTTCTCATTTCAAGCTGTTTAGCCGCATAGGTATTTATCCTCACTATCGTGAAATATGCTCAGCTCTGGGGTCTGTCAATGTACCAAAGCTTGTGGCCATGCAACAACAATGCAGGAATTGCATAATGACTTTCTTACAATGAAGTGTGACAATTGAACTTGGCGGGGGGAACACTAGCGTGGTCTATGATATTTATCAGTTATCTAGACACACGCTAGTGTGTCACCGCCAAGTAACAGTAGGTCATCCCATTAGACATCCGATTGTTAATGATAAAAAGGCGGCTCACTAGCAGACATATGTCTGTTAACTGTAAGCAACTGAAAGCATATTTTGGCATGTTGAGGATAAATCCCAATGCGACAGAAATGTTTCAAATTGTGGAAAATGTAAGGGGAAGGGTCAGAAATTAAGAAAAACTAAAATTTAAAGGATGAGTGTCCACCAATCAAAGAGAAAAAGACGCGTCAATAACGTTGTTTTTATGTTACTGGCTAGCTAGCTAGCTAATAAGATTTTTCCCATGTTAAATCCCATACACCTTTTGCTCATGCCTAGCGCAAAATTGAGAAGGTCTACGTACTGAACATTTGCACACGGATGCATAGTGATCTGAGGGTGGTCCTTTTGTTGGTTTGGGGGTTGTAGGGGTTAGGACAAATGCACGGGATGGTTTTGAAATTCGTCACCAGGAAAATTAAAATTCGTTTCTTTTCCAAGTTGCAACCAAAGATTTCAAGCAACAATGGCTTGAACAATCAACACTAGTCCTTAGATTAATTGTAAAAGCCTGGACGAACAAAAAACTGAACTGTAACGAAGTACAAAATAAGGAAACATTAACGTTTCCGTGGATTGCGTAAGAATAAAGGGATGCACGTTACATGATGGTTACGCAAGAATACGAGCATTGGCGAGCTAACGGGGTTTTTGTTAATAACCCAAAAATAAAATGCTTCGCCGTCTGCTGCTTTAGTAACAGCGACCAACCATCGGGGGTTTTTGCATGACTAAATGTCAACGAAATCGGGAAAAATTTAGGGGAAGAAGCAGGGAAACAAAACAAAGGAAGGGGCCTCCAAAGTCAGAAAGACGAATCTACAAAAAGTCAACTTTTCAGGAGAGCTATTTTGCGTAGTTTGTTCCAGCCGACCTACTAATTAACAACCATATGAGTTGAGATTAAGCAGAAAGGTAGTCGGACCCTTTAAGATAATACTATGAAAATTTTAAAACCAGCCTCGCAGAAATACAGGAGTAAAAGCAATTTCGTTTTTTTGCCATTCATAATTTTTTAATTAGTCGCTTCATTCAGGTTTGCAAAAAGACGAAACAGGGAGTTTCGTCTTTTTGCCAGACCTAGGATTAGTTCATTAGAAAACGTAAGTATAAGAAAAATAAAAGCACGTTTTTTTTTTTAATTTTAAAATCATCTTTGGAGATCGAATTGAGGTCGAATACTAATATTTACAATGAGGGTAAAAAAAATTATTTGCAATTAAAAGTGCCCACAGCTGCACAAACTTAAACAAAAATCAATAGTACGCTTGTTGTCGTTTCTGTATTGGATAAGAAAATTCCTTCACGTCACCTTAACTGCCCTCAGAATCTGGCATATTTTCGAAAAGGCTTTTCTGTTCATGTCACTAACTTAGAAACAATACATTCGAATCCATTTTCACAGGTACTGCTTTTCACGGTAGTATACTACCGGATTCAGTGGCGATGCAGAATTTACGAAATTCGAAAAGTCGAAGTTTTCTGTCCTTTCTTACATATATTGGTGCGCTGAGTTGGCTGCACATATGACCTGTACTTTCTGATATTTAGGGCGAATGTAGTTAATAGATATTTCATCAGAAAACATGGCTAAAAGTATTGTGTTCAGAAGAGTCATTTTTTTAGATTCCTTAGTTTTCTAGTCATAGTAATATTTGGTATTCATC
>JAHWFP010176898.1:0-10128 GCA_023313725.1 Lithobius niger
CGCGCCTCCCCTGCACTTGCTCCAAAATTCTCTAGGGAGGCGCGCCTCACCGTTTGGGAAACACTGCTCTAATAGCCTGAAATGGACATACTTACATTTTATGAGTGGTGGGATTCTGTTCTTTCCATCAGTCCTAACCAAAACTGTTGAACTTAGATAGTCCTACACCATATAAAGGTGAAGAGGTAATGGCGTAGCAGAGAAAGCATATGTTGCCGAATGAAAACTGTTCTTGCTAGACCTCTAATTGCCCGAAATGGCCATGCCTAGGATTTTCTGAAAGGTGGGGATCTGTTCCGTCCATTAATCCTAACCAAAACTGTTTAACTTATATAGGGACCGTCTTACACCAATTTAAAGGTGAAGAAGTAATGGCGGTGCAACGAAAGTGTATGGTGATTTTTAAATTCAAAGTGCTCTTGTTAGCCCTTTTATTTCCCGAAGTGAACATGCTTACGATTTTATGAAAGGTGGGGATCTATTCTTTCTATCAATTCTAATAAAAATTGTTTAGCTTGGATAGGGACCATCGTACAGCCGTTTAAAAGTATAGCTCTGATTGGGATAGCGGCTAGTTTCAATTTCAAAGTGCCATTGTAATGTTCGTATTTGTAATTGTATCTAAGCTAAACAACTTCGGTAAGGATTGATGTAAAGAATAGGTCCACACCTTTCAGAAAATATTAAGCATGTTCACTTCGGGCAATTAGAAGGCTAGCAAGAGCACTTCGAATTTGAAAATCAACATACGCTTTCGCTATGGTGGGCCCCGGAATGCACACGTGCTCATGTCGATTGTTGCACTTAAAAGATCAAAGATATGTATTGTCCCTCTCCGTCCCGAGATAACATTAGCAGTTGAAAAGGAGGTTAATTCGACAATTTCCTATTTTGTTCTACCTTTGGGGTGTAGTAGACGCATCCACTCTCCTGTTAACCTGCATATGCAAAATTGGGTGACTTAAAAAGCCTGTAACTGAACGTTTCAGTCATTTATTGTTGAGTCATTGTATTTTGCATAGTCATGAACATAATTGTCAGAATTGTTTGTCTAAAATACGTTCAATGAGGTTGCAAGTGAAAAACGACACGCGTTTTCAAAATGTCAAACCATTTACAAATGTCATTCCCCATAATGCAACTCTAAATAAAATTTAAAAAAAAAGCTGAAACTCTGGTTGGTTGAGAGTGACGTTTGGATGGAGTTACGGTGTTTTTGATTGCTGTTGATTGTCTTTGATTAAGTGTTTGCTCTGCCGAATTTTTCTTTTCGAACTTTTGATTCCTAATTTGCGCTCTTTGCCGATTTGTTACCAATTCTGTGAGTTTTTTCGCCAACGGTGATCTTCTTGATTCAATTTTATGAATCTTTTTGTAGTTTGCTTTTTCTTGGGCATTTTTATTCATTTTTTTTTTCATGTACGGGCACGGCTCACGAAGTTTTCTCATGCTTTGCTCTTTTTCTGAAAATAAATTCATAAAAAAAAAAACAACTAACGAGATTCCTTTCCTTCCGTGCTCCCACATCGGAGAAGTGCCATCAAGTGGAGTTCGGACGTTCAGATTGCCACTGCCAATAACACGAACAGCAGTGAACCGCAACGCTGCAAATGTTATCTCCCCCCCCCCATCACCCCTTCCCGTGAGAGTGCCACGATACTGACCCACCAACAACAACGGACCAATCAACGCCGCAGAATGACTTCAGCTAGAGTAGTTACGATGGCAATAGCTGGTTCTAGTTAGGTCATACCCACCCATCACAGTGTCCTTCTAAATTTTATCCAATTTTTGTGATGTAGGGATTTTAGTTATGGTAAGTAGTATGTTAACTGTTCCTAACCACTAAAGTTGTCTCAAGTAGCTTTCCCACTAAAGCCACCCGCGCACTGAGCGACTTGGCCAGGTTGCTGCAGCCAACGAAAATGATTAGTGCGTGGTGTTACATAAACGGTAAGCATTCTCATTGGCTGCAGCGACCTGGCCGCGTGGCCAAGTCGCTCAGTGCGCGGGCGGCCTAAGGTATTACCCCTTTTTAAATGAACGCCCAGCAGGGGTGGTGATGGATAAAGTTTCTACGGACATGCGACCCTATGGATGGCACTGCCTAACTTGTTAAGACGATTTTAGTTGTTACCCCGTTCACACCAAGATCCTTAAACTCGTTTAAGGGCCTAAACTCGTTTGAGCAATGTAGTCTGAACAACGTCATTTCACTAAACACGTTTCAAACGCATCCGGAATTCGTTTAGGTTAAACGACGTCTTCAAAGTCCTTTAGCCTTGGACTTTAGCCTTTAGTCCAAAGTCCAAACTAGTTTGAGGACTGACGTCACACCGTGTTTTCCCATTGGCTAAAGGAAGCCAAACACGTGAAGTCCCATTTGCAGGAGTTTTCGCTACGTCACTTTCGCGGGAGGTTACCAGATCAAAAAAATGGCGGCGAAAACAGTAAAGCAAATACGCAAATACATTTGAATTGCGGAACTGCGTTGTTGTACCTCACGTTCAACATTCGACAATTGATTTAAAATTACACCACCACGGCAAAGAAGCGTTGTACTCTTCCAACTTCGCCATTCTGTAGACTTCCGGGCGCCATCTTGGTTGTTTACATTTGGGGGAACAATCTCAGAACTCCTCGCGCCAAGTCTCAATAATACCCAGAATTCGTTGCGCCAAACTCGGTCAAGTGTGATCGTTTCTTTTTTGGGAACTCGTTTAGCTAAACCCGTTTAGCTGAATGAGTTTAGCGTTAAACGAGTCTAAGGGCCGTAGTGTGAACGTACATCCGCACCTTGAGTGTATGATGCTTGTTTAAGTTAAGAACACACTCGTGACACATATGTTACAATTATGTAGTCAATAAAGCAGATTTCCAGCAGTGTTCTACGATTATCACATAACGGAAATGTCCGTGAAGGCAAACAGCACTAATCACAGCTTCAAAGTGTTGATCAAGCTCTGCCACCGTCTTGCATTTCGCCTATCGTGTTCGTAGCAACTTGCCAGCCATTGGTCGGTCGGTGGATGACGTCAGTCCGCAGACGAAAAACATGAAATCATACGCATTGATAGGACCTACAATGATAGGTCACAGCCGTACCAGTTTTAGGCACATAATTAAAAAAAAAAAATAACACAAAAAAAAACACCTGCTAAAACGCATGCTGATCATTCATTATCATTCGTTCCGTTCCGACCCTTGTTATCCCTGTGCAAAATGATTAGCAAGTAACTTGCTCGCGCAGTATCTAGGTTGTTATGCTGCCCTGCCTGACAGATCAACCTTTTCCCCCTAAGCAGTGACTGGACCGTGCCCACTCCGGGCAGTGCTGGCCGATATTTATGTGTTTCTGAGACTAGAGTTGTGCGCTAGTAAAAGATTCTTCGGCGGCGGCACTGGCAAAGATCGGCGCGTCCGTATTCAAGGGACGTGGCGACTTTCACAAATTTTAGGCAGTGGCGGCAGCTTTTTTATTCTTACTTGTTGAAACATGTTTACTGCTAGCAAGGGTAATATGGGATCACAATGGTTAAAAATGTTGATTGTTGAAAACAAAGGCAGCCTATAGTTGCGTTCGACTGTGGGGCAAGACAGACCAAGCTAAGCCATCAGATGGTAGGCTACTACACGAGCACAAGGAAACAACAGATACGGTGGCAGAATATATTTGTCCAGCATGCTGAACATAGGTCAGCAATTTTTGGGAAAGTTTTATATGGAGACAGAAAATGATGAAATAGCAAGCTGTAAGGTGCAAAATGTTTAATTAAAGTAAATAATAATAAAATTTAGTTTAGGTATTGCTTTGGCGTGCCCCTCCCCCTCCGTATTAAAGCGTCACAACAGCCGTACCACTAATTATTGGCTTCCGTCGGGCCTGCCTACAATAACCGACTGTTAATGACTGCCTGAGCGGCTTGTTGTCATAGCAATGGTCGGTCGCATCATGTTCGTCGGCGAAATCCTTGTAGTCTGAAGGCTGACGGCTGACGGCTCAGTACAAAAAGTTATTTTTACTTATTGCCCGTCTCAGGGATACTACGTGCACTGGCACCGGGGCATGGTTCCCATGACAATAATAACCGAAAACGATCATGTAGACGTAAGCATGAATAAGGAAATCCGCTCTAACCCCTCGTCCATGCGCACGCATAATTTGCAGAAAAAGGTTACGAAAACAGAAAAGCACAGCGTCGGTGTTTCCGTGCACTATCAGCCAAAAGGGGTAAAAATGACCAACCGACTCGACTTATACCACGCGCTATGGCTGTTTGCTGTGACGTGCATATCACGTCACTGGGCTAGTCCAATCAGACGGCCAAACAGCCGCTGTTCTCGTTCGTCATTGGCTAACTCATGGTGACGTCACGGCAAACAGCCATTGCGCATGGTTCAGGCCGCTAAAAATGGTTCTCGGAAGTGGTACTAAAGAAATTGATGCGAGCGGGCGGTTTTTTTTTTTTTTTTTTTAGTTTTTATTCGTAATTTTTCACATGCAGGCGATGGCTTTTAAGGCCAGGATCAGCGTTCAAAAGTTGAACATTTGATAAAAGTCATTCTTTAGATCCAAGTTTTTAGTTGTGACTTACATGCCACTGAACGATCCTTTGATTCGTTTCGAGGCGGTCATGTGAATGGAGCAAAGAGCTCATGTGGTCATCGGCTCCAGCTAATGTTTGGTGATAGTGCTGATCCGTGATTGGTACTTTTTTTTAAGACAATGTCATAAAAAAAACGGTTCATGCGCTAAGGAAAAAAAAACCCATGTGTGCGCCTCTGAGAACCACTTAATTCATTTTTAGTGGCCTTATATTTACTCTTCCCTTCGACGGATTAACCAGTTTGGCAATGGCCGGAGATTAAAAAACAAAGGTAAACAAGCTGGAGGGAAGAGAATACCTTAGCCACAACAGTCTCCTGAAGCTCTCCTGATGTAAACTCAACATGGCGCCTGGCATTCCGTTGTTTGTTACAGCGAATAATCGACGTGTTGCCACAGATTACAAACCTAATTAGATATCACATTTTACCTCTTTCAAGCCCACGCGGGGTCTTGGCGGTAGCTGAGGATACTAATACCTCTGTTAACGCTTTGTCTTCATGCTGCTTTGACAGCAAAAGCTTTAGCAGACGCATTGCAGCCGCGACTACAGCTACGTTTGTATCGACAGGGTTCGTCGCATGCATTATGACTGGTTCCGGGGCCTCCATCGGCACATCGGTTGGACCTGCAAGAGAACCGGAATCGCGGTACCCGGCACCCGGTACCTGGTGCGATTCATTGGTCCCGGTGCGATTCCGGTACTCCTTCTGCCTGCAGCGCCGTCTCCTGGCGATGCTCTGCTGCAACTACTCCGGCCTCCCTTTCCCTGCAAGAACCTTATATTCTAATAGTCCTTTGCTTTTGATAATGTCAGTATTACAACTGATTGTTTAAACTCGATATATTTAACGTGCCCATTCTTGTAACAATAAACACTTGAGGTATCTTGTATGTTCATGCCAATTGTTACCTGGCCTTAACGACCAACTTAGGGGTAGAAACTAAGTGAAGCCTCTTCGGCCATTCCAACCATCAACCCCAACCATTCCTGATGTTAACCATTTTTGGCCTACTTATTTAGAACCTCCCCCCCCCCTCTCTTTTACTTTACAAGCCCAATTATTATAGTGTCCGCGGATATCTTGAGTTCGTCCCAGAACGAATACAGATAATCGATTGTACGTTTTCGGTATCAGAGCACCTTGTTGATATCCTAGATGGTTACAAAAACAATGGCGGCCGTCTATTAAAGCCGCTTCGTCCAGGAAAATGTAGCCGCTCATAAAAAACCTGCAGGACTCAAGTTACGCTTCGCGTACAATAGCTTACTTATTTAGGGGTCCCTTAGCCTAGTCACTAACTCATTATCGGCCGTGTAAGCCGTATACCACTTGGCGGGCGAGCGAATCAATATCAAATTATTAAACCTGGACCAAAATGGCAGAAAGGTAATTCTTGACTCGGTCTCATCCTTAACTTAAAGTTAGTCCGGTGTATCAGCCTTTTAGTTATTGCCATTCGTTGATACATGTTACCCACTCTTATATAGGCTGATGGCACACATAATTGTAATATTAGGAGATAGTATGTTGGGGGGGGGGGGGGATGTGGGTGTGATTCGTGAATAAGAATTACTTTCAGCTGCCATACATTTTAGGTGGCGGTTGCTTGCCGAATGTCTTGTTTGGTTAAGGATCCTCCTTATAGTGTCCGCGCCCTATCTCGAGTTCGCTGCAGAAGGAACACAGATAATCGATTGTACGTTTTTAGTAGCAGAGTGCCTTGCTGATATCCAAGATGGTTACAAAAAAGATGGCGGCCGTCGATTAAAGCCGCTTCCTCCAGGAAGACGTATAGCCGCTCGTAAAATACTTGCAGGACTCAAGATACGCCGCGCACACAATGATTTCTCTCAATTCTTTGATTATTTACTTATTTGAAGACTTCTTCCAACATTATTGACATCCGTAAAATCAGGTCAAATAAAACACCCTGGGCCTGATGATCCCAGGGCCATTGGATGAAACACGTTACCTCGTCTTACATTAAACTGTTGTCTTTAATGATAGCCCGTTTGGCTACCATTGCTACCACGTCTTAGGAATTTAACATTGAATTACTTTTTTGGATTCGGTTTTCTGCAATTAGGATCGTTCTGCAATTACAACATTCTGCCCCTAGCTAAAGTTTTAATGTTTGTTTTGCAACATGTCTTCGCATAAAAAGAAAAAAAGCAAGACATTTATCATTGTGGAGAGGCTATAATATCTCATCGCTGTGGTGCAAGTATAATGGTAACTATTTATTTATATTAAGTAGATAAATTGGTAGGATGGTCCTGCTAGCTGAAATATTAAGTAAAATTTCGAGTTTGATAATAAGCAAACGTCTGTAAAGTAGTTTTATCTAGGAAAAACGCTAAAATTACTTTACCGACTTTTGCTTATTATCAAACTTGAAATTTTAGTTATTTCAGCTAGCAGGACCATCCTATAGGTCTTACCACAATTTTTTTTTACTTGTTTCTCAGACCTTATGTGGTTTTGCAACATTTTTTTACGCTTTCACAAACGCTTCTTGGTTTGTAATATGTATTTGCTGAATATCGAATTTACAATATTTTTAGCATTCCATTGACTTTTCCAGGTTGCAATTTTTTACGGTAGTTTCTGTTTCTTCAGGTTTTGCAAAACTTTACTGAATTTCTTGACTTTTAAAACGCTTCGAAATATTTTTTTTTTATTTCCCAGATTTTGTTCTGAATTTCGTACCATTTCTACATTGTTCCCTGGCTTTTCGTGGTTTTGCAAATATTCTTTTACCACGCACCTTTTTCCCATGTTTGCTAGTGTTCATTTACTTTATCAGGTTTTGTAACTTTTTGGTATTACCCTGACCTTTTCCTGTTTTTTCAATATTTGTTGTTCACTGATGCTTTCCTAGCATTACCTTTTTTTAAATTTTATTTTCCTGCCCTTGCAGAAATATTCAAAAGAATTAAAAAATGTTTCGTTGCATTTGCCATCTCATATTCCTTTCTGAAGTGAACTGACATACTTGGGCTGCGTTTTTTTGTTTGTTCAATGTTTGTTTTCAAAACGCATATAAACAAAGATGCATCGAAGGCTACACGTTCACCCCTTTTCGTGGAAAGAAAATGAAAAGCCCGAAAGGCTTTCCGGACGGGTTATTGATCGAGGTTATCTTATTCGTGTCTCCTGAATGTTTACCTTTCTCGTTCAAAGTGAGAGTGCCTGCCCTCAACGGGATCTTGTCGTCCGCCAAACAGGATAAGAAGTCTCCAACTACAGACGGGCACGGAATCTTCCTTGGCTTTTTCCCCTCTGGACTTTTATCTTCAAGAGTCTAATAGGGAAAAGACTGAGTTAATACATTGACTATTTTTTGCACCACATTACAGTGATCACAGCATATTAAGTTCCGCACGTAATTATTGTGCGGGCGATGTATCTTGAGTCCTGCAAGTATTTTGTGAGCGGCTACGTCTTCCTGGATGGGGTGGCTTTAATCGATGGCCGCCATTGTTTTCGTAACCATCTTGGATATCAACAAGGCACTCTGCTACTGAAAACGCACAATCGATTATCTGGGTTCGTTCTGCGGAGAACTCAAGATAGGCCGCGGACACTATAGGCATATATTTCAGTGATTTGTGACGTCTGGTACAAGTTTGGCTAAGATCTCTCACGATTTGGCCACCCATAAGGACAACTTTTTGTCCTCTGGACAATAACTTCAAAGGTTTAATAGGGAACAGTTAATACGTTGACTATTTTTGCACCACATGCCAGATCGTATAGCATAATAAGCTGTGAATACAGCATAACATTCTACTGGATGATTTCACCGGTAATTAGTCTCATAATTCTGTGCTTCGTCACGTCTGGTCACCACACGCCATGGAATACAGCATAATAAGTTCGCATAATATGCTGTAATTCTACGGGATGGTGCCATACCTAGTTAGGCGCATATTTCTGTGGTGTTTTTTGACGTCTGGTCTATAGTTCTGGCTACTTAGGACCTCTCACTCTTCGGCGAGCTCTAAGGCCACCAAGTAGCCTAACTTGCACCAGTATTGCAACATTTGAACCAGTAATTGCTCATGATTTATCTTGCATTTGTACAACTCTTTCATTGTTGGACCATTGTTGCAGCAGTGAATTTATATCATGAAGACACACAGCTGCAACAATGCTGCAACAATGAAACCGTTGTCTTAACACTAGTAAGAACCACGGCTAGGCGTGGGTTTCTTACTTAAAGTAAAAAAACGAAGGTCTTTGGTTCTTACTTACGTAGTAAAAATACATTCGCTGTCCATATTTACGTATCCCAAATCGTTTCTAAAGTATTATTAAACTATTTACACTTTAAATTAACACTCATTAATTTTTTTAATAAGAAAAAAGAATTCTAGGCATAGAAAAAGAAGGCGTGGGGTTCTTACTTACGTAAGTAAGAAAACGAACGCCTTTGGTTCTTACTTACGCAAGTAAATCTACTACCGCTGTCAATGTTTGCATATCAATATTTACGTATCAATGTTTCCAATAATACATTTATTGTTGAAGAAAGACCCAAAGGAAAGAGTTAAAATTGAGTAAAATAAACAAATTTATTTATTGCAGTTATTGAGTTTTAAAAACGGAGTTGGCAAAGAACATTCCCGCCAACAATGGCTTGTTATGCTATCACAATAATGGCTCGGTTACCAACAATGCAAATCGTTGTTGTACAAATATATTCGACGATGGTTCGGCAACAATTCACTAACACTGTCACTCTATTGCAACAATGGCTCGTCCATTAAAATTTCAACTCGTCGTTCTACAAATATGTTAGACGACGGCGTTCGGCAACAATGCGGTAAGATTTCGCTTTATTGCCCTCGTGGCTTCGTCACTCGGGTAAATAGCGAAAGTCTTATCTTATTGTTGCCGAACGCCATCGTCTAACTGATACTTATCTCCTTTTCTAGATGATTCTGGGCGGTGTGCCACCATGATGCAACCATTTGGTTGACTGCCCAATCTATATGCCTATTGGGCTATTTGAGCACACTTGAGGGATCATGATTAGACAAACGAAGCTTCAATAATGATGGATATTGGAATCGAGAACAATCAGCTGTTCCCTGGAATAATCAGCAAGATGGCGAGCGGGTTCATTCTTGGCATGGTAGCAAAGAAAAAGGGCGAGCGCCCAACAATGAGAATGGTTAAAGGGTTTAACGAGCGTTAACCACTCCTGGTCATCTGCCCGAAGCCCTAAGGCCCAATGAGAATGGATACACGCTGTAACAATTTGAAATAAACACAATATTGCTTCAATAATGCTGACTATTAGAACCGAGTTGAAAAGTCTCAGTTGGTTGAGTAACAATAACTGCATGCGCGATCGTTTTCGTGCTTGGTATCAAAACGGAGACACAGGTAATTCAGCCACACTGTGTTGCCATCCACTGAACAAGTTCTTACTTCCTTAAGAAAACAAAACATCAGGGATTACAAGGGAGGGGGAGCAGGGGTGGGGGAAGGGATATAAACCACATAATG
>JAHWFP010176901.1:0-14602 GCA_023313725.1 Lithobius niger
GCCTAGTGGTCAGCGTCCTCGTCTCCAAACCCTGCTAATGCTGGTTCTTATCCCCCGACTGACCCAACTATCATATGGTCCTTAAAAAAGAAGTATCAGAAAATAATTCATGCATTTAAGGGTTAAAGAAAGATGTCACTAGTAAAAGAAAAGCTCAAGCTCAAGAAACAGAGGTGCAAAGAGTGGCTAGACTAGAGAAAAAAGAAGCTAGTAAAAGAAAAGATCAAGCTCAAGAAACGGAGGAGGAGAGATTGGCTAGACTAGAGGAAAAGGTCACTAGTAGAAGAAAAGCTCAAGCACAAGAAACGAAGGAGCAAAGAGTGGCTAGACTAGAAAAAAAAGCTGCTAGTAAAAGAAAAGCTCAAGGTCAAGAAACAGAGGAGCAAAGAGTGGCTAGACTAGAGGAAAGAGCTGCTAGTAAAAGAAAAATTCTAGAAAACAAAACGGAGGATGAAAGAAAAATTAGACTGGAAAAAAGACGAGCTTGTGAGACCAGATTATGATAATCTCCGAGCCACGTGGATTAGGCCAATAGGGGAAACCACGTAAAAAAAAACGCGCCATATGCTTTACCACCTGGGTGGTGTGGAAAAAAGCATCCAATTTTGAGACCCTCGTAATACGAGAGTTCTCACAATGCAAAAACTCAAAAATCATTCCCCAAAATATTGCTAATTCGTCATTTTAAAGCTTTGAAGCATTTTAAAGTTATCACAATGAGAAAGCTTGAGCCCCTCCCAACTTTGGGAACCTCCAAATTAGTCATTTTCACACTCTGAAAGCTTTCGAGAGTTCTTACAATGCAAATGCTCACAAAGCATTAGCACTACTCCTTGGATGACGTCACGTGACACTCGGACACATTTAGTCGACAAAAGGACTCGTGTAGCAAAAGGACACCGAGGTAGCAAAAGGAAAAATTTGGTACCAAAAGGGATTTTCCCATGGGTGACCTCGACCCATCTCCGACATGGCCGCATTTCCAGTATGTTAAAAATGTTAAAAAAAGCACTTTCCTACCCTTCTCCAGATCGACGAAATTTTAAAACTGTGGAGGCCATCCTCTTGGATGTGTTTCCAGTTTTCATGTGCGCCGGCATCTTGAATGACGTCATTTCCGGTTCGCATTGGGCGCCGCCATCTTGGATGACATCAGGAAGGTAGCAAAAGGACTCCAAAAGGTAGCAAAAAGCACTTTCCCACCCTCGTCCAGATTGACGAATGGGGGGGGGGGGCGCAATCTTGGACCGGAAGTGACGTCATAGGTCACTTGACCAGAAGTGACGTGATAGGTCACGTGACCGGAAGTGCCGTGATAGGTCACATGACCGGAAGTGACGTCACGGGGGGGGGGGGGGTGGTGGGGAGTGGATCTGTCCTCATATCGTAAATCCCCACTACTATTCTGGCCCTTGACTTCGCTGCATTAAGGAGACTCACAAGGGACCAACCCTCGTGAATCCAAGGATCCAGCTGCATGTGGCTAGTGTCACGCCATGGACAGTGAAGCAAAAAAATGAGCAACAATGTCTTCTGCACCGCACGCTACTACTACCACCCAATGCGGCGCCGAGATTGCAAAAGGGAATGGCCTATCCGCAGCTGAGGTAGTAAACGCACAGCCCAAAATGAAAGGTCATTCAATGCTGCGTCATAACCACACTCTGGGGGCAAGGCAAACAAGACACGGCCTATTGGAGCTACTCTCCACTCTTCTCGCCACAATTACAAGGTGTAAGAAGCCAAAGACCGCTTGTGGGCCTTTACTGTCTGCATGATGTTAGCCACCTGCTGTTCAAAACTGCCTCTTTTGCTATGCCATCTGCGTGTTCATTGCCCACAACTCCACAGTGCCCCTTGACTCAGTCAACAGATGGAAAAGACACTTGGTTGCCGCCCACAGCTTCCAACAAACTGAGAAGATGACTGGGTCATTCACAATAAAATTCTCAAGGGCTTTCTGTAGGGAGCACAAGCAGGATCATGAGTCTGTATATATGGTGAATTCAAGCAGATCAAGTTCAGCCACAACATCTAGAACGACAGAGAAGGCTGCTAACTCACAGGTGTAACTTGAAGTCACAGAACGAAGTGCACGACACACACCAACTTTCAGCGATGGAATGAACTTTCAACTCCTACTCTGCCTGTACCGGTTTCTTTGTGAAACGAGGCATCGCAAAATACTCTACACGCAGAAGGATTACCATGCCTAGAGACGGAGAGCACAGTTGGGCATCACTGCCATGGGCATAGTTGGCAAACAGTTGCAACAGCAGCCAACGAGTTGAGCAGCGAATTTGCTAGAAGTGACATGCCTCTGCCTGCTGCTCCTAATCTGCTACGGAGTTTATCATTGAGTGTTGCGTAATTCAAAAGAATTCCAGCAACCGGATCACATGTACCCCTGTTCAAATTTCTTGAGACACAGTATCACCAGTAGCTCATTTGCTCTCAGATACAACGGGTGCTCACCAGCTTCAACCCATAAGGCTTGGACAGAGGTCGTAATCAAACAGCCTGTCAAAGTCTGCAATCAGTCGTTTGCACTGACTTGTAGACTACGCATGTGTTAGTGAGCTGTAACCAAAAAAAGGTAAATGATAATCCAGTACAGATCTAATAAATGTGTGATATGCCGACATCAGAAGCCCTCTGTTTACCTCCCGATAGTGTATTAATGCTTTGATAATTGGTAGACGACATGCAACCTTCTCACACAGACACTTGACATGATCCACCAATTCCAACCCACTATCGAGCCAGATTCCAAGGTGCTTAACCTTGGTTACAGCAGAAATACACACGCTACTCACGCTCAGATGAAGAGGAGTGGAATGCGCGACTGGAAGGCGCGAGAAGGTAACCAACTCTGTCTTGGCCGGAGCCAAAGCCATGGGTTGCAAGACTGAGAATTTCAGCGCTGCCTGAACATGGCTTTCTAACGAGAGAGGGTATTCTCCAACAAATCACAGCGCTATATTATCTGCATAGCAGACAATGTTGCAACTGAGGTTCATCTCTAGCAAATCTTCATTGATAGCAATGGCAAAAAGCAATGGTCTCAAGCAACTACCTTGAGGCAGGCTACGATTGGTCGAGCCAGAATAGAATTAGCAAGTGGTGATCCAACAACCATCTTAGCCAGTGACGCTCGAACCCATGCGAAATAACAGTATCGTAAGCCACTTAGATGTGTAGAAAGCCAGCAACAACGATCTGCCCATGCGCCCATGCTGGACACCAGAAAAAGTACGGGATCTTGTGCACTGTGATTCGCTCTATATCCAAATAGCATTGGGGATAGGCACGCATAATAGTCTAAATGCCAATTCAGCCTGCATACAAGCATACACTCGTACGCCTTTCTAACACATAAGAGCTAAGCTACTGGCCTTTAATTCTACAGGTCAGATCTCTGGCTGCCTCGCTTATGCACAGGGACTAGGATAGTGAAGCGTGCAACAAGCTCTGAAAATACCCCAGCTCCACAGTGCTGGATAAATTCAGCAGATGAGCATACGAGGCACTGGGCAGGTTGCACGTCACAAGAACAGACCGAAGCCTCAAAACTTGAAAAGAAGCGTCGCAATTTGTATCTGAAGGTCATGGCTTAACGAAGCTCGGGGCGATGCACGTCAGTAGGTATAGAGTAAACACTTGCAAACCGTTCATTGAACGCATCCGCAAGTGACTCCCTTCTCAAGACTGTCCTGTTCTGAGTCCCTTCAACGACGTCTGGATCATAAGTCCACATAGTTTCTGTCTTTTTATCCTGCGGATGCAGCGCATACCACACCAAGGTGATCGTTTTGGGAGCAGTTGCAGTTTCACAAAAGCACGTTTCATATTGAGTTTCTCTGATCAAATAAGAAAAACAGACTCTTGCACAATAGCTCTGTACGTCAACCATAAACAGTAGAGGGTGCTGTCTTCCACCACCTGAACATTTGCCTGAACATCTGCCAGCGGTCTATTACTGCCGCAACACAGACACTAGCCCACCAAACCGGTTGATGAGCAGCAACTCGACTCTGAGGTCACTGCACAGGGTTCAGGAATACAGCATACTTGCCACACTAGACACCAAAGGTCCCATTATCAGCAACTGGTCTCTTCGCTGTGAGACACTCCTGGGTGCATCACCATTAACTGGCCACAACGCAATCGGAAAGTGATCACTCCCTCTGAGGTCATCTGAGACAGAGAAGGCGAAAGCGTAGAGAACCCCACTCATAGTGGTGTGCATTAAAATCGCCTGCAACAATACACAGTGGCGGGAACTGTTGCCCTGCAACAATACACAGTGGCGGGAACTGTTGCGGCCACGGGGATCCGCACAATATCCCAAATGCGGAGGAATCCCTAAGACCATTCATAACGGGTCATCCTCGTTATTAAGGACAAACAGCCACTGAGCCATGCAGAGAGGGTCAACGAAAAGAAAATGATGGGCAGTTTCCTTGTCAGCCACAGACACAAACGCAAACAAACTCAACACACAAATGGTAACAATGTTGGTGAGCCAACAACTCGCGAGCACTTTGAGGAAACGTGAAGAGGTAGCATCATCCTTTTTACTATTTAGTTTACTCCACCAACTTAGTGACATTGGCCCTCTTGAGTCCGTTCAACGAAGGTTCACAAAGAGTTTAAGAGGTTTATCTCATCTATCCTATACAGATAGGCTTAATGCCTTGAAATTAGAACCTCTGGAATTCAGACGATTAAGAGAGGGTCTAACTTTAACATATCGATTGCTACATGGTCACCTTGGTGTTGATTCCACTTTTTTCTTTGAGCTCCGTTCCAATGATCGAACGAGGGGGCACTCCTGGAAGTTGGTTGCAAATCACTCTCACTATATTTAAAATACGTCTGAAGGTGTTTGTCTCACCGATTTCCTACATAGAGTATTATAAGTCGGTAATTAGACCCTATATACAATGTTTTGTTTTTTTAATGTTTTTTTTCATGAAGTTTATGTATTTTTATGACGAAACAATTAATTAGTGATCTTTTAGAGCTGGACTGGTGTAAGTGTCATGCCCTACCAAGTTACCTTTGCTATTGTGCAAATAAAGAATATTATAATTATTATCTACATCTACATTAGCACTGCCGTCAGGCAGTGCTTATTAGAGTTCGTTTGCGCACGAGAATTTCAGAAAATTGGACAGGAGGAGGAGGCATTGTATTTGTATTTTTATTTTATTGAGCCTGGGCCGAAGCCATGCGCCCACATCAAAATCACAACAAACATACACTCTTCAAGTCACACTGTAACCGATGGGCAAGGAGGAAAAGTGGGGGGGGGGGGCAAGGGAGAACAAAAGAGCCTACAGTCTCACACCCGTCTCTCGGACGAAACGCAAAACCCCTAGTAAGGCATCACCGGAAGCACTGGACAAAATGTTCCGTATCGAGGGCCGCAAATGGTTGCCAAGAAGAAGTATATTCCGCTGCCGCGTAAACCGCTTGCACTCAAGAAGGTAATGTTCGCGTGTTAAGTCAGTCCGGCAGACGTCGCAGATCGGAGACTCGGCCCACCTTAGATGGAACTGGTGAGCATGTAGTTGAGTATGGCCAGTGCGGAGTCGTGACAAAACCTGGGCAAAGGCATCCAGGGCTGAGGACCTGAGACACGTCGGTTGAACCTGGAATAGACCACGCCCTGTCACTGCATTACGCCACTCTTCCTCCCAGAGATCAAAGAACTGGGACGCTATCACGAGGCGACGCGATCTCGGTGACCAAAGTGGACGCAAGAGTTCAGACCCTAAAACAAGCGCTTGGCGTGCAAGACCATCAGCCTGTTCGTTTCCAGGAGAACCAGCATGACCCTTGACCCACTTGAGAGCCAGAACCCACAGCATCACCCACAGCTTCTTACAGACAGAATAGACCAAAGGATCTGACAGCTCAAGAGTAGTCACAGCTTTCCTCAGGACCGCAATAGCTGCCTGTGAGTCAGTGTATATAACGATAGCCGTGAGCTGCAAATCCAACGCCTCATCCGCAGCAGCAGAAATCGCACACAGCTCGCACACCGTGCTGGAGGTGACGACCGCCAATCGAAATGACTTCATAACCTTTAGAGAGGGGATGGTAACGCCAACCCCGCCCTTTCTAATGATCGACACGAATGATGCGTCGCAAAAGACCTGACAAAGCTCCAAACCTTAGCTGCTGGCAGGCCCTCCTTGGTCAAGGACGGGTGCCAGGCTGGGGCACCAGGTCCAAGGACAGAATGGCTGAACCACAGTAACGGTCGAAAGACTGATGAACGGCACATCCAACAGAAGGGTGGCACCAAATCCTAGAGGACCCAGCACTGATCGTGCCACTGGTCCTAGACTACAGTAGTCCTGGAGGATCCTGGCAACTGGATCCCGCTGACCCCTACTGATGTTGCGGACAAAAAGAGACACCAGAAGCTCATGAACCCGCACATGCAGAGGAGGCTCGCAGCTCTCTACCTACAAAGCTTGCACCGATATACTCACCAAACATCCCATAATTTCGTGCAGACTAACATTCACCTCCACTTGCAGCGAGCGAAGGTGACGCTGGAATGGGGCCAGAAAGGGCAGGTGGTAGTCAATCACTGACCTAACAAAGGACCTATAGGTGGATACCAAAGCCCCTCTCGTAACCCCTTTCAGTCGACTCAGCTGCTTGAGGACAGACACTCGACCACGGAGGCGCCCCCTTATCCAGTTCGTGTGGAGTGTCCGTTCCAAACGCTCATCTAGCTTAACACCCAGATACTTCACCTCTGAAGACTGCTGAACAACAGCACCGTCCACCACAAGGGATGCAATGGTCCGACATCTCTTGGCCGACTGAGAGAAAACCACCAGCTCAGTCTTGGCCGGAGCCAACAGCAAGCCCCTTTCATACAGACGACCAGAAACCATGTTGATTGCATCCTGAGCACACTGACAACAGGCAGCAACGTCGTCCCCTGCAAACCACAAGGCGATGTCGTCAGCATAGCACACAATATTAGATGACAGGCCCATTTCCAGAATGACATCGTTAATGGCAACAGCGAACAGAGTGGGACTCAAACAGCTCCCCTGAGGCAGACCCCTATCCGAGGTAGCCTCATGGGACCAGTGTCCATCAACGCTGGTCGCAAACCGTCTGTTGCGAAGCAGAGCAGAGATTACACTGACCAATTTCGGGCCAACACCCATCTTCCTGAGACTGTAGCGAACCTAGTCAACACTGACTGTGTCATGCGCAGCCCTGATGTCCAAAAACAGAGCTACGACAACCTGCCCATATGACCAGGCCTCATAAATACCAGAGAGAAGATACATCACTGCATCTTGGGCAGTCCTATTAGCCCTGTAGCCAAATTGAACCGGGGCCAAACACTCATGATACTCCAGGTGCCAGACCAAGCGACGTACAATCATTCTCTCAAAAACTTTCCTCAAGTTGGACAACAGAGATATAGGTCGGTAGCTCACCAGACTAGCCCTCGGAGAGCCTGCCTTATGCACAGGCACTATCACTGTGAACATCCATGACTCTGGAAGAGGGGATCCATCCAGTAGAGCCTGAAGCAGAGCAACACAGCCCTGCTCTGCCGCTACCGGGAGAGCTTTAAGGAACGTGTACCTGAGGCCGTCTAGGCCAGGGGCGCTACCATCCTTGCACTTCACCAAAGCTGCTTTGAACTCACTAATGTCCCATGGTACATCAGTGGGGGACTCAACCAGACAACAGACCGGGAAAACAACCAATCCTGGGGAGGGTTGACACTGGGAAGAGCATAAACACTCGCAAAACGAGTGTTAAATGCGTTAGCCATATCATCACCTCTCAACACAGTCTTCATGGAGGCATCCTGGTCGTACACCCACTTTAATGTATCCCTTGGGACTTGGTTATGGATAGTGCGCCATGCCGTACTAAGCGATGGAGCCTTCTGGACCAAAGAGCACACTCTTGAGTCTTGCAGGGAACGAGTCGCGTTCAGAGCGAATCAAGCATGCCGACTCTTTGGAGATGACCCGATACAAATACCACAAGGTATCACAAGGATGGCGCTTCCACCGACGGTACGCGCGACGATAATCTCGCATGGCAGCCGTGCACTTTTCAGTCCACCACCGTGGTTGAGCCCGGTGCAGAGAAGGCGCGGGTCGCCTGAAAGTACCCAGTTTGTAATTATCTGAAATCCAGTCAGTAAAAGCACCATTCGAAACACTCGGCCTCTTGTGGAACTCTTGACGCGAGGCAACCCTTCTCACTCTGTGCTCCCACAGGCGACGTCCAGCAGCCAAAATGATGGGGAAGTGATCACTCCCCCTAAGGTCGTCGGAAACTGCAAACTGAAAGAGTTCCGACAGACCTGGGGAGCACAAGAATAAGTCAAGGACCAAATTCTTGCACAGAACCACTCTGCCACCTAGTAAAGGTTGGGGAACCATCGTGAACCACTTCTAGGCCACAGATATCAATAGCAGTTGCGAGCCTCCACCCATTGGAGTCAGTGCGGGTCGAACCCCAATTAAGGTGATGGGCATTAAAGTCACCTGCGAGTATGAGCGGTGGTGGAAACTGTGCCAACCAGGACGCCCGCATATCAACAGTGACAGACACTGTGACATGTACAAATGCTAGGGTCACCCACTGCCGCAACATCCAAACACGCACAGCACATACATTTAGCCGGGAACATCACCGGGAACAGGCCACAAGAAGAACGGTACAGTCCACTTTATGAAAACCCCCACCCTGCCGTCAACAGTGACATAGTCGACTTGCTGCAAACCCTCACTACATGTCGTAGCAACATTAGCTTCTTGAATGCCAACAATATCCGCGTACTGTAGCAATTTCTCAACTTCACCAATTTTATTACTAACACCACGAACATTCCACGAGATTATAGAAAAAAACAGCAATTGCGGGCCGAAAATTTGAAATTTGAAATCAAAGCCAAGACAACACATCAACTGCTCCTGACCAGGCTCAGCCATTCTCCCCACCTCCCCCCTTACTTTCACCCGACCCTAAATTCAGCCCCCCCCCCCCCACACGATATTACCTCAACACTGAAACCAATGCTTAAATCATTAAAATCCTCAATCTCACAATTATCACCGTCAATGGACGGATGCACACTGTCACTCGCGTCTTGTTCTGATTTGCCAAAACAATTATCGTGGCCATCACCATCACCAACTACAACACTTACATTTGCATCACTTACTACCATTTTGTCACTTCCTGACATAACTTGATCTGATCCATTGCTCCTGCTTCTCTTACGAACGCGTTTCTTTTTAGGTGGGGGCGGGAGACCCTTTCTATCGTAAGAATGGTCCGATGGAACTTTAACACTATCCCCCATATCATGGCATACCGCAACAGCTTGATGGGGCACACTCCGCATGGAAGTCTGCTCCAGGTTTGAGTGCAGTGAGTCGTCATGGTTGGAAGACAGCACCACTGGTTGTACACACACACCTGAAGGACCATTCACGGCCGGAACATTTTCACTTGTTAATACACATGGCTCAATGGAAAAAAACCCCTCTCGTTTCCTTGGCGGAGTCTCACTGGTGCCACTTCAGGGTCAACCTCGGCTCTGTCAGCTTGAAGATGGCTGCACAGTGACCCTGGATCACTGTACACACCACAAGAAGGGCACAGAATGCTGCGACACGCACGGCGGAAGTGCCCACGCCGCGAACACCGAAGGCACAAGGGAGCTCGTTCAGGAACAATAACCAAGGCTGGGACACCCCTGATCTCACAAGTGTCCGGTATATCCAAGATGGTTTTGAAAGGCTTCAGTTTGAAGCGAACAATGCGCACAGTAGTGTCACAAACAGGGGAGCCACGAATAATCAACTTCTCAAACTCCTGCGATACCACATTGGCAAATGCATCAAACTCCGCTACAACATCAGCAGCTGGCACCCCCCTTGGGAGCCAGTGGACCCTTGCTTCCAGAACCTGGTCGTGCAGATCGTAAATTTCAACTTCGTAACCATTAACAGTGAGAGCTGCTGCAGCCAGTTTCTTCTTCGCTGCGGGTGACGTGAGCGTAACTTCAAAAGTGCAGCCTGTTCGTAGAGGACCCAAGTTATCTATGCCTTCACGACCTACAACCGCTTCAACCTGAAAGAATACCTGGGTAAGTGAATATGGCCAGCCCATTTCTGGACACAGCAAGACCAGAGAACGTGTCATGTCTATGGCCTGAAGGCCACCCTTGTACAGTCTCTGCAAAGCCAGTAGTTTCCGGGAACGATTTAGTATAGGGGGCAGATTCTCACTGAGGGACTCAGACATACGAGCTTCCTTTTGTCGCTTGGCTGGTCCTCCTGCCACTACTGAAAACAACTTCTGTACCGCACGTACTGCCTCTTCTTTGTCTGCATGAAGATCACCACGTTCTTGAGTTGCCTGCTCATTATTCACAAGTGAGGACTGTTCACGTATGTCCTGGCTACTATCCTGCTGATCACAAAGGACCCCAAATCTTTTAACATCATGGGCAGGTATCCCCCTCTTATCAGCTTCTTTCATAACTACAGCAAATACCTCTGCAGACACCACACCCACATTTATGTCACTTGACGTGAGCACCTTCTTCTGGACCAACGAGTTCAGGAGCTTGTCCACCTCTTCAGCTGCCATCCTCTTGACAATCTCACGATTGCCGCCATTGTCACCATTGTTGCTCACGCCATTGTTAACGAACAGCCCTCCATCTTTTTTTCCTTCATCTCGACCATCTTCCACAACACCAAAATGCTTTACATCATCTACTGGGATTCCGCGTCTTCCAGCCTCTTTGCAAATGTCACTGAACATTCCCCTCGACACCACACCTGACCTGACATTCTGTGGGCTAACCAGCCCTGCCATACAAAGATCTTCCAGGAGCTGCTTGACATCTGCCTCCATGTTAGGCAACCATGGCGGAGCGGCTAACAATGCCAAAATGTTACAATGCTGCAGCATGTAACAATAGGGTAACTGTAGGTGAGGCGCACAATATCAGATTATAACTCACTCGAACAAGATGCAACAATGGTTGGGAGCCGGGAAACTAACATTGTCGCTGGTAGGGAATGGCAGTGTGCATTAGGCTTCTTGTTGTAGTGTGGTTCGTGGTTTTGCAAGTGGTATAGTAGGTTGATTCTGTAGCTTGTTCTGTTGTAATTTTGTTATAGTTGGCTCAGTTAGTTTGTAGAGTGGGCGCATGGCCATGGGCCGAGGTGCCAATAAATGACGTTGAACGTTGTCGTTGTTTGAGTTAGCTAGCTCGTTGTGGAGAACCAAAATTAAATGGTTTTGATTTTTCCTTAAATCATCAAGTTTTAAACCGTAGGGTGCAAAATCTTTAATTTTGAGGGCGGCCGACATGACTGAGTGACTTATTTACTTTTTCAATGCGGGCTTCGGGAAGCCAGTTGAATTGTTTCCGCGATTGTTGCCACGATACTGAAACAATCCAGAATTAACTACTCATTGAGATGACGCATGCTAAATCCACAAATACGCTAATGTGTTGCCATCAAATAATAATCATGGGACAAACCTTCGGTGGAACCAGAACATAAGTATCCATTTCTAATGTTCCGTTTTTTCGAAAACAAAAATCAGTGGACAGTGGACACATATAAAATGGAAGCGAAAAAAGCCGACAAATTAACTGAGCAAAAAACGGCTTCGCCGTTTAGAAAAAAAAACATTAGAGCTCGTATCCCCATACTCACAGCCCTGAAGGTACGCGAATAAAAACGGATTAGAGTTCACTCGAACGCAACGAACTATAATTTGTACTCGAATTCGCAAAACGTAAACCCACAAACACACACAAAAATGGCACCATAAACAGCTAAACGCTACAAAATTGAAAGATAAAAGTGCATACACAAAATGAACACAAATTATAGTTCGTTGCGTTCGAGTGAACTCTAATCCGTTTTTATTCGTGTACCTTCAGGGCTGTGAGTATGGGGATATGAGCTCTAATGTTTTTTTTCTAAACGGCGAAGTCGTTTTATGCTCAGTTAATATACAGGGTGTTCGGAAATTGGTGTCAGATATTTTGAGGGTCCGCTGTGTGATCAAAGATAAGAAGAAAAAGTCCTATAAACATGGGTCCGGAAATGCACCAGTCTTTAGTTACAGCCCCCCCCCCCAGGTTTGGGGTAAACAGTTCTTAAATACCTCGTAATGATTCACCGTTTCCATTCCAAACTCAGGATATGTGCCATATCATACCTGGTATTTCAGTACTTCATAATACAGTATTGGGTCGCCCAACTTATCAAAGGGAGAGGTAATTTTCTTATGGGGGGGGGGGGATCAAACGTGGGGGAAGAGAGGAGTAACTGTTTTGGTCTTGTACTTTAATGAAACAAATTGTAGAAAAAACACATCGTGTGATTGAAAACAATCGAAAGTAGTACTGTACTTTCTTTCATTACGTGTAAAGACCAAGTAGGTTACATCGTTTTCCAAGTTTATGCCTCCCCTTCCAAAAAAAAAACAACTACTGTACGTACATCTCTGTGGAGAGCACCAAACATTATCAATCGGGTATCCTCGCCATTAAAAGTGAGGGATTTAATGTGTTTGTTTTCTACTCTTCAAGCAAAGAAGCTTAAAACGTAAAAGTGGGGGAATCCTTAGAATTCGGATGATCACTTGTTTCATTGGCCGAAGCGGCGAGAACAACATTACTGTACTCAACCCACACATTTGAATTTTGTTGCTTATTTGTTTGTTTGTTTGTTGCCTTTGTCTAACGCTCCAGCTTCCACAAAAATCATCGCATAAACTTGGTCTTGATTTGGAGGTAAATCTCCACCTTAGATTCTTTGTAGTTTTAAGTGTTAAAGACAAAAATCCTTGAAAACCCAACTTCTAAAAAACAATAACTTAGAAGTCTTAAAAGTTACATTACAGCAGGCAAGCTCTGCCATTCATTAGTTGCTATCCCCCTGTTACGATCTCCCTTCCAGAATGTAATAACATTTATTGACAAAAACAACAACGTTTGTGATGCGAAAAAGTACTGTAATCACAAATTCAAATTGAACATTCGCATATCTGTACAAGGTGACCTTGAACACCATTTGGAGAGTCCACATTTCGGGGTTGACAGACGACTTCTTGTTAATACAGGGGTTTGTTAAATCACTTGATGACTTAAATCTAAAGGTGACATTGTGATCTTTGTTCACGTTTACTGTTCGGTAGTTCTCTTCCCTAAGTATGGAGTATCCAGACATCGAACTGGCAGACATGCACTACATGTATGGTCTTGCAGATGGAAATGCATTGGAAGCACGACGTCTCTACGCTCAAAGGTATCCAGACAGGAATTTGCCATGTGCTAGAACGTTCAGTCGTATCCACCAGCGCTTACGGGAAACAGGCTCATTTGGGAGACGGACATCGGATGCTGGAAGACCCAGAACTGTGCGAACTGTTGGCTTGGAAGACAGAGTTCTCCAGCACATAGCAGAAAATCCATCGGATAGCACACGACGCATTGCACGCAGAGAGGGTGTCAGTAATTCGACGATTTGGGACATTTTGCATCATAACCTGCTATACCCCTACCATTTGCAACGTGTCCAAGGTCTTGGCGAGGCCGACCTTCCACCACGACGAGCGTTCTGTGTGCGACTGAATCATGAATGTGGAGCAGACGCTCATTTCCTGCCGTCTATCCTGTTTACAGATGAGGCTGGCTTCACACGTGATGGCATATTCAACTATCACAACAACCATCTTTGGGACCATGCAAATCCGCACGAGGTACAACAATCTAGACATCAACAACAATTTAGTCTAAACGTTTGGGCTGGAATTGTTGGTGATCATTTGGTAGGGCCTTTTTTTCTACCTCGACGCCTAAATGGAGAAACCTACCTCCATTTCCTCCAGTATGACTTGCCCCAACTACTGGAAGACGTTCCCCTGGCAGTCAGGACACGAATGTGGCTTATGCACGATGGTGCACCTGCTCACTTCAGCCTTTTGGCCCGACATTACCTTGATGGAAGCTTTCCTGACAGATGGATTGGACGTGCAGGCCCAATAGCATGGCCTGCTAGATCTCCGCACTTAAACCCGTTAGACTTTTATCTTTGGGGACACTTAAAGTCACTCGTGTACAGTACACCAATTCCCAATGCTGATGTACTTCGCCAAAGGATTGTGGATGGATGCAACCAGATTCGCACAACCCCTGGAATCTTTGAACGGGTTCGTCGGTCCATGGCGCAGCGGCTTCGGAACTGCATCGAGGCAGAGGGGGGTCATTTTGAGCACCTACTATGATAAAACGCTTACGTTTAGTTTGTTTTCCGTCGTATTTATCTTTTTGAGTTGCTTGTCACAGAATGTTCTGGAGAGGAGGTCTTTTGCGGATGCGTATTGCAGTTAATTGCAGCAGAGCCGCAAATGCAATGATACTCAGTAAAACTTTGAGTAGCCATCTTCTGTTTACTTAATGATGTTTCATTTCTCGATTGTTTTCAATCACACAGTAATGTGATACGATGTGTTTTTTCTGGTATGTACAATTTGTTTCATTAAAGTACAAGAC
>JAHWFP010176901.1:15002-36753 GCA_023313725.1 Lithobius niger
AGGGGGGGGGGGGCTGTAACTAAAGACTGGTGCATTTCCGGACCCATGTTTATAGGACTTTTTCTTCTTATCTTTGATCGCACAGCGGACCCTCAAAATATTTGACACCAATTTCCGAACACCCTGTATAATACGGAGCAGGCGGCACGTCACCGGCCACGCCATTCCGTCGTACAATCAAGTACCCCACCTGTAGTGCGATCAGTTGATGGGATTCGCCTTCAAATTCGGGTTTGGACACTTTTCCAACGTCTTCGAACAGATGGCGCCACTTACCATATCTGCCATGTCGCCGTCTATTGACGGCCTTGGACTACAAGTTTGGGCTATAACACTTTTTTTAAAGTCTTCGAAGAGATGGCGCCACTTACCAGACTTGCCGCACTGTTTTGGGGTTCGCTTTTTTAGTATTGTTGTGGTACCAAAGCGGCTAACAAAGTTTTAGTCGCGTGGACTGTGCTATTATCGGCGTTTGAGGTAAAAAAAAAAAAAAACAACCCGTGTCTACAAAACCAGACAACTTTAAACCAAACGACGATTGGTTCTTAATTTCGAGGCCCCGAATGGGCCTCGAAATTGGCAGTCTGATACGATGGAAAGGCGCATTTATTTCGTAAATGTTCACTTCCAGAAAGGAGTTGAATTGTTTTTCAAAGGGTTCAAAGGGTTTAACGAGCGTTAACCACTCCTGGTCATCTGCCCGAAGCCCTAAGGCCCTATGTCTGCAACAGCCAGATTCCCAGGTGGTCACCCACCCAAGTATCATTCCAGCCCAATGCTGCTTAACTTCGGGCTGCTTCGGGCTGCTTGTTTTTAAGTGAGCGGCAACAATCGTTGCTTGCAACAATGTCGCCATGCACGGTACCGAGATGAATTGTTTCAAAGGATTAACTTAAACAACACCATCATTGCCTGAAACATTAGGACAAGCATTTGGGCGTTCACTACCACTCACCCCAACTGGGCACCAGATGGGGGCCAACTACTGGTACCACCTCATGCGCTACTTCTTCACGGGCTGCCCTAAGATGACTGCAGAGATCAGTTGGATCCCTATATCCACCACAAGAATCGCAGGAAATGGCGACGCAGGTGCGCCGGAAGTGCCCACGCCTCCGGCAACGCAGACAGAGGGGTGCTCGCTCCGCAACCACCATCAAGGCCGGAACACCACGCACTAGAAAAACGTCCGGAATGTCAACAACCATCTTAAATGGCCTCAAACTAAATCTAATTTGCCACACCAAAGTGTTACATACCGGTTGGCCTCTCATGAACAACTTCTCGAACTGGTGAGACTCTAAGGAGCCGAATGCACCAATGGCTTGTGCAACATCTTCCACAGGCACTCCTCCTGGCAACCAATGAATTCGTGCATCAATTACCTGGTCGTGGAGGTCAACCACTTCAACTCGGTGACCGTTGCTCGAAAGCTCTGCAGCAGCCAGCCGCCTCTTAGCTACTGCCGAAGCGAGAATGACTTCAAACACCGCGCCGGAGGGCAGCAACCCCACCGTTTCCAGTTCACCTTTCCCAACAATCCCCTCAACATGATGAAAAATCTGAGTGAGAGGATATGGTGAGGTAAATTGTTTCAAAGGATTAACTTAAACATAGGGTTACTTGCTTACTGAATGCTGGACTTCTCAGGACTTTTTTTAGCCTTCCGTCAAACATACGCGTGCGACTTTTCCGGGGCTGCACCAAAGGAGAAATGTCACGGGGAGGCGTTTTCGGGGGGTGCGGGAGAGGGTACCAGGGCAAGTGTGTGTGGCGGGCAATGCGCGGTACTGAAGTGAATTGTTTCAAATTTGAATTGTTGTTACTTGCTTACTGAATGTTCGATATCTCAGTGATAGGGTTTTTTAGCCTTCAGTCAAACACACGCATGACACTTTTCCTGGGCTGCACCAAAGCAGAATGTCACGGGGCGACATTTTCGCGGGGGGGGGGGGGGGCCGACCCGTTTGGGGTCCCGGGGGGGGGCAGGAGTGTGTGGTGGGCAATGCGCGCTACCGAAGTGAATTGTTTCAAAGGATTAACTTAAACATGGGATTACTTGCTTACAGAATACTGGATTTCTCAGTGATAGGGTTTTATTTAGCATTCAGTCAAACATACGCCAGCGACGTTTCCGGGGCTGCACCAAAGGGAGAATGTCACGGGGCGACGTTTTCGGGGAGGGGGAGGTGGGCAAGCGTGTATGGGGGAGGGGGCAGGAGTGTGGGGATTGGAGGTTAAAGTAATTGTGGAGGAGAGGGCATATGTGGGAACCATTCACATGTCCGGTCTTCGGTTTGATCAATTTAAAACCAAAGACCAAACACCTGGAGGGACGCGGGGGGGGGGGGGGTTGCTCAGCATGCACACGGGCACAACTATTATTATTATATATTGGTTTGACGTAACATTCTTGTGTCCGTTGCCCATGTGGCTTGCCGTCCTGTAATCATCATCATACATATAATACGCCAGCAACCACAACTTCCGAGTCAGGGTACTTTACCTGTGGACGCGTACGGCCGGACGTGCCAGGTGCCAGCACGAAACAACGTGTGGATGCGCGAGGCTTCCAGTATGAAACACCGTCCGAGGGGGCACGCTTCGCGCGCTTATCATATACATCCTAAACAGTATCCAATTGTAAACAGTATGACGCAAGCATTTATGAAACAAGGAAGCGAAATAACTCGCTGATATCATAATTTGCTGACAATTTGCGCCACGGGCATGGCCCTACTGCATCCAGCCTGTCGCATCCAGATGTAAAGTGCCCTATATGCAATTTCCAGCCAAAACTACTCTGGCCCAAAACTACACCCAAAGCGAAGCAATGAAAGATAGCGAGCGAGTTCATTCTTGGAACGGTATCAAAAAAAAAAGGGCGAGCGGCTGGTAATGTGAAGGAGGTCGTCGATGCCATGTAAGCAATCAGTAACAAACACGACTGCATTCTCGACACGGTAGCAAAGAAAAAGGGCGAGCCCTGTAACAATCAGTAACAAACGAAATATTACGTCTTCTATATGTAAAACGCCAACGTTATCTGTCGTCGCTTTGTGTCAATACATGTCAGCACAACTGGGAAGAAATGTCATCAAACTCGGGTTGGAACTTGAAAATTGTACTGTACGTCCTTTCACTGGAGATCAGTTCAAAGCACAGGGAACCGGAACGGACAAATGACAAAATGGAGAGTTTTGCAACGACGAAGCATTGCACCTTCAAATTAAGGGCCTCACGATTGAAAATGGGCAATTGAGTAATGAAAATAATGTGTTGCGAAACGCCTCTCTAAACCAAAACAAACCAAAACAAACAAAAAAAAACCCCGCGAAGTTTCAGCCATTGAAGGTCTGTGATATCAACCACGTGCCAAGTTTCCACTCATCAGACCTACAAACCAACTTTAAAACTTGGCGCATTGGTACTTTTATTTTTTACTTAAATAGTTCGGCTATGTCTTATTTTTTCGAATAAATATATGTACAGTTAATTTTATCGAAATTATGTTAAAAGTTTTTTTGTTACAATATCTTTTGTTTGCTGCTTACTTTATCAATTCAATACTTTAGCAATTTAAATAACCATACAATTTCTCTTCAACAGTTTTTTTCTCAAAGGGTTTTTTTCCCATAATCAACCAATATGTTTCGCCCTTTTGACAACTAACTTAATTTTATGATACGCAAAGTATCAGGTGCTTTTAGTCGGAGTGGGGGGAACAATTTCTGTTTCTTTCCCGAGAGTCAAACTGACTCCCGGGAAAGAAACAGAAATTGCACCCCCCCCCCCCCCCCCACTCTGACTCCCGGGAAAGAGTCAGTCTTAACCCTTTTTAGGACTTAAGTTGAAACTTGGGTAAGGATGGCTATGCCCGGCCATTTACTTCTGCCGTTTTTGGTAGGCGAATGCCACTACTTAGGTCTAACGTCGTCGGATCTTTGTCACATTTAATAGGGCGATGTATTTTCACCTGAGGGAGTTCATTTTTCGAGTTTTGGGCGTTAAGCCAATTTTTAGGCCTATTTCCTTTTTTACCCCTATTTTAATTTCACTATTCAGTACACGGTGAACACACCCGGAATGGTAAGGACGAGGTGGTCACTGACTGCCATCCCAATTCAAAAATAACAAAAGTTAAACAGTTTAAAAGTTTAAAAGTTTAAAACAAATACGATGGCTCGGCTGCAGTGGATGGGTTGATGGCATTGGGTTGGGGTCACGAATGCCTTACCACTAAGGTTAGACCTACCACGGACACAATGGTCCCCGATGGCATCGCCAAACGTGAGGGACGAATGAGGGGGGAAAGCCGGGTATCACTGTCAATGTTTCATAAAAAAATAAAATAATGCATCGTAGTTTAAAGCTTGGCAGAAACCAATTGTCGATCTTAATACGATAATAAAAATATTAAAATTAATAAAAAAAATAATAATAATAACACTAGGGCCTGTCATTTTTTTTTACTTGTAATACTACTGGTTTTCAGTTAATAATACATGTAAAGGCCAAAGCCGCTTAAAGAGAGCTGCAGACAAACCAACGTACAACAGAAAGACTTGCACTGAATGAGCGAGGGAACGGTCGAAATTCAGGGCGTTTGCAAGGAATACAGTAGACCAACTTGGTATATCAAAGTATCACGAATTAGAAAACAAAAACGAACTCGTTTGATGCTTAAGGTAAGGTTTAGCTGATTTGAAGTCAAAACAGCAAAGGAACACAAATTAACTTTACCGTAAGGCTTCAAATACTGCAGTGCTGCTGTACTGTTTAGTCTACGTGAAACCTTACTGCTGTACCGAACCATGTAAATACAATTACAACTAGAGTGAAACATTCAAAACTTTTGATGCCGAAACAAAGGAAATTAGGCTAACACTCGACTACTTTCTGGACTAAATTCTTCATTGTTCTTCAGTCAAGTCGTCTGCTTTCCATTCATCACCCTACTGTTGATACATACATCATTTTTCGAGATGTTTAGGCACTTTACCAGGCATAAAGTTTCATTATTAGTTTCCAGGACATTTTCAGTATTTCAAGAACTAGTACGAACCCTGTATTACCTGTAGAGCTGCCCTAAGCACACTAACACGATTAGTTTTTAAACATTTTTCTGCGATGTCGTTTAGCTAAGTAGAATACACCGCTCACTAGCTGACTAATCGTGGAAACATAAAAACTGTAAAAACATTTGAATACAGCTTTAACGTTTCACGTGGACTAAACAGTACAGCAACAGTGCAGTATCTAAAACCTTACAGTAAAGTTTGTGTTCCTTCGCTGTTTTGACTTCAGAGCAGTTAAACCACTTTAAACATCAAACGAGTTCGTGTTTGTTTTATATAAAACTTTTGCTCCAGATAAAGACTCATGCTTACGCTTGCCGCCAAAGGGTTCAAAGGTGTTTGTAGCGAGCGTTAACCGCTTCCAGTCATCTTACGACGAAGCCCTAAGGTCCTATTTCTGTAACACCCGGATTCCCAGGCGCTTGCCGCCTTCATGCAACAACAACAATGAAACAACTATAACAACTTGGCGGCAACAAACGTGTTGTCTTGAAATACCATTTTTTTTTTTAGTTACATTGTTAAAAAATAATCGAAGGACTATTTCCACGAACGATAAAACGGTTGTTATAATAATAGGCAGGCTTCGTTTTGCGCTCGCATGCATTGTTAATCATAGAACGCTATGGAATATTTGTCCTATTATAATTTCCTTCTCCATGGAGTAGGACCTGTTTAGGCGTTGGCTGCCTTCACAGTCTGCATATAAATGCAGCAATGTTGTAGAGTCCAGTAGACTTAAAGGAACTTTTTGGCCAAAGTATTGGTTTTTACTCCTTCTGGTTAGTATATAAATTCAATATATGTATAAGAAATGTGAGTAATGATCAGCTGTGAGGTCGTCTCCATATTGCCTTTTAACTTACTGGTCATGTATTTAACGAAAAAGAGAGGTTGTTGAGGTTTCGTGCAATGTTTACCTAAAAAATGTTTCTCCCACCCGTTAATAAGTTTGAGTCAGTCTTCGTATTGTATTTAATTGATTTGAAGCAAACAAACGAAAAAAGGCTGATATTTTTATTTTAAATTCTTCGGGACCTTTTCGAAAAGTAATTTTCATTTCCGACTGTGATCCAAAGCGTGATGTTCCATGCGGTTGGTCGCTCTTTGTTAGAAAGAGTGATATTATCATTAGTGTTTAATCACAAACAAGAAAGTATTAAAAGGGTCCATTCCTCCCAGTTGGCTTTCCTGTACGACTCAGTTTTGCAACATTAGTTCAGTCGAGTGGTTGCATATGCATTGATTTTTCTGTTTTTTTCCCCGTATGAGAAATGGTTTTGCCACATTGACTCTAACCTATGTTGCCAAAGCTATTTCCTGCAGGATGCTCGAATAGAGAGAAGATAATGGCCTTAGGTGTTTATTGAGGGAACAAGAGGGCGCAGTCTGACTCGCGACTCCATCATCAGGTAGCGTTTCGTCGTTTTGCGATAACCGCTTCCTGCTAATGCATCCGTTATTCGACCTTTCAGGTGTTTTTCTCTCGGATGTCCCGTTTTCGTTTGTTAAGTTATCGTGGTGGTGCTATTGTCCGTAATGTTAGACCAGTTGCTTTTCTTTTTCACCAGGCAAGACGGCATGGAGTTTTCCTACGGGGGACGAGTTTCGTAGCACTACGGAAAAAAAATATGTCGCAAAAACATGTGGTTGCTAAGGAAATGAATGAGTAGCTAAGATGTTTACGTTATTATTTGCTGGGGGAGGTTGTGAACGAAGTAAATGTTTGTGGTAGTGTAGTAGGGGGATTTTCTGATCGGGAAATCTATACGGAACTTGCTCCCATACCCGAAAATTACCCACAATTCAGTTAATATGGTTACCGAAGAATTTTTTATGCACGATGCATAACGGAATGGTTGGCGTTACATGTTGTTCCGACTCGTACATTTTTGGTATTTTCTTATCACACTGGATTGTAGGGTTAATGTTACCTTTGCCCAAAAAACGTAGCGTTTACCAATAAATCTGCAAGTTATAAGAAAACAAGTGAACTCCCATCGTGCAGTTCCTGGCTGTTTGTTACGGTGTGGCTTTGGCTTTTTGTGCACTAGAAACATCGGATTTTGAGGAAGCAGTCAGGTGGCTCCGAAGGGGTTTGATGTGTTGAGGTATCGTAAACTTTTAAAAGTTAACGACCAAACAGATCACAAATGTGTAATGCTAGCTGGCAATTTATGGCTACGCTTGCAATTTGTGGCTCGTGCAACTGCTTTTTCACTGAGTACGCAAAGGCACCCTTGTAATTTTTGAATGTTGGAAATACGAGATTTCTTGTGTGTGTGTGTGTGTGTATTGGGTAGGGCGATCTATCATTTGGTATGGGGGAAAAGTGCAATATCCCTTCAGGGGACCTACTTGGGGGGGAAACTAAATTCTCTATGAAGTGATGGGTAAATCCACTGATGGAGAGGTTTTAAAACGAAAAATATGGCTACCGCTAAAGTGTGCAACCGTGCACCATCCTAAGCTGCACAAACCCGGCTCCAACTTATAAGATTGGACAAAGAACAAAATATTCTGTTGGCTGTTTTCTACCATATCGAATTACGAAGCTGTGTTGTTCGCTGAAAGATAAGTCGAAAGAACCCCCTCCCCCACCTCAAAATAAAAATAAGAAGTAAAATAAATAAAAAAAAGCTCTGGAAAATAAAACTTAGTAGTTTGATATGTTAGACATCGAACAGACTATTTGTTCTTTGTCTGAACTTTCAAGTCAATTAGTGTTGGACTTATGATGCTGGGAACTGTGCAATTACACACTGAAATGGGCGCCATGTTAGACGTGGTTGAGCTTATCAAAGGGATTTTAATTTTAAGATCTTTTCCATTGGAGTATTTAAGACTTTGACCACATTTCGCAAAGAATTTTTTGTGTCCCACCTAAGGGGGGGGGGGCCTTGAGAGGACCATGCACATCTCTTCCATACCAAATGATAGCTCTCCCTACCCAATACACACAAACGAGGTTTCTTATTTCCATTTTTGTTCATTCAAAACTACGAGGGTTGAAACCTTTCTAGTGCTGTATTATTAGTGGCAGCAATTGATTTCTGATACAGTGGCGGCAATCTGTTGCCGATGCAACTAGTAGCAGTAATCTGTTCCTGCAATTTAGCAGAACATTGTTCCGACTACTGGCTTTTTTAGTGACACCTGTGGTTGTCCGTGCAGCAGTCTGTTGCCTAGGTGCTCACTCGTGCACGAGTCGTGTCACGGCAATTAATAGTTGCCACTACTTGAGTTGGATAATTGTTTCAAATATGGGCTTTCAAACTTAACTTAAACTTAACTTTAATGAATAGTCAATGTGCCCATGTTGGGCATTATATGACTGAAGTTGTACACAAAACAAAACATAAGCAGCTAGATTAACAAGGTTAAACAATTCAAAAGCGCTAACAGGCAATACATATTTATAATAAATTACAATAAACAGGATGACAACATTCATGCATTTCAGCCAACTGAAACTAACTCGATCCTCCCCATTCTTTTTTTTTTCTTACTTTTTTCTACATCCTATGTTTAGAAAAAGACAAGTTCGGGTGAGTAAAACGCTGAAAAAAGTAAGTTAGTCTATAGAAAAGTAAACACCGAAGACCTGGTATATGAAGTGTAGGAAAAAAACACTGCGATCTGGTTTTTTTATTGGTGATCTGGGTTTAATAATTTGAAGAATACTAACATAAAGAATAGTACTGAAGAATAGTAACATAAAGACTAGTACTGAAGAATAGTAACTTAAAGAATAGTACTGAAAAATAGTAACTTAAAGAATAGTACTGAAGAATAGTAACATAAAGCATAGTACTGAAGAATAGTAACTTCAAGAATAGTACTGAAGAATACTAACATAAAGAATAGTACTGAAGAATAGTAACATAAAGCATAGTACTGAAGAATAGTAACTTAAAGAATAGTACTGAAGAATACTAACATAAAGAATAGTACTGAAGAATAGTAACATAAAGAATAGTACTGAAGAATAGTAACTTAAAGAATAGTACTGAAGAATAGTAACATAACTGGAAGAGGAAATGCACGGCACTGCGTTGTATCAACATACTTTCATTATATGACTCCTAGTGTCCGTTTTGTTGACTGACAAGGTGACAAGGTTGAGTTTGGCAACGTTGCTTGTAATTTAAAGTGTCCAGTTGCCCGTAGAGGCAATTGATTGCCAACACTACTTGCTGCCACTAGTTGGAAAAGTTCTAATCTAAACTTAAATAATATTAGGTAAATCCACATAACACAAAATAATATCAGACAAACCCAAATCGCTACTCTTTTAAATTGCTTATGGCAAGACACCGAGTCGTAATTGCATTACAGTGATCTACATTATAATAAAAAAGTTAATTTCCAATAAAGAACATATTTCTAACTCGTTCCTTTGATTTAGGCTAATTCACTTTTCAACTTTGGCTAGGCCTATTTTTAACAGTGAAGGTATAGAGAACAAACTTCTTCTAGTAATTATTTTTAGTCACTGAAAGTAGTAAAATTCGAAATTTCGGAATCAATCCCGGGATTGAGGATAATGAATTCTAAAGTCACTATTACTTCCCAAGATTACCCTTATTCTATACCCTTATTGTATAGTAGAGTTAAGGTCACTGTCTTCTTAAAAGCTGACAAAAACAGCCGAAAATCTGAAAATAGGCCGAAAAGCTAACACATTTTTAATTGGCAATTGTAATGGTTACTGCTTTTAGTGGAATTTGCTGTGGACTGTTCGTTTGTTGTGTACTTTCGTGTTTTTCTCAATGATACAGTGTCATTCTACCTGAACATTCTCTTGGAGATCTTGACATTATGATTGATAGTAACCTTAACTTTCAACAACGATGTTCTTCGCTAAAAACAAATTGTATCTTTCAAGATTTTTCAGTTAAATTTTGGCATTTTCACTATCTCCTTGAATACTGCTGTCAAAGACTGCAATCTCCCTTCCCCCTACCCCACCCACACACACATACACACATACACACATTAACCCAGGCTGGTACAACACTCATTTACCTACGATCTCAAACCTAAAGGTAATTTGATGGAAACTTAAAAATATCTTAAACATCACCACAGCATACCACCTAATGACCACTTATCCAGTGTATATCGTATATATGGACACTCGTGTAGTCACCTTAGGCTGAAATTCGTTTTGAACCGTGTTGTTCTGTATTTTGCTTTGCTTTGACCACTGTAAGCTTTGCTGCTGTTGACACTGTCCTGTATCGAGGCAACCAGCTAGAAGTATGTCATCCTGTGGTTAGAGCATAAGCTATCGATAGCACTCGAATGCTGTCCATATAATTTTAAATAGGACAGTATATTGTCATAGGTGCTATTCTGAATGCAAGGATAGTTATCGAACACTTGTTGCAACCGAAACTTCGTGGGTCGGGGGAATTTTTATTCAACAAAAGCAAAAGCTAGTTTGTGGGAGAGTGAGCCAAAAATATCAATAGCTCTGCAGGATGCATATTTAATCCGAGTATTTCGCAAGAACCGCTTTATCCACCGTTTTGTGTTCATGTTGGTACAAATTTAATAGCGAGGTTTGTACTTGGTACAAATTTAATAGCGAGTGTATTGTTTCTCGTTTATGAGACGTATAAATTTAGTTTCACTTTCGTTTTGCTAATATGCTTTAGTCTTCCTATGTCTGCAGGTTTTGTGCTGCTACAGAAACTCTTTAAGAATCTCACGAATTTTTTTTAATCCTCTTATTACAAAAAGTTCGAAATGTTGATGTAATATTTAATGGTGACTAACAAATTTACCATCTGATAAATACAAATAAATACTAGGAAACAGGCTTTGGGCCTATTGTAGGCGGAGCGAACGGATCTTTATTTCAACTTATATTCAGTTTTTATTTTAATGACGATACCACTAATTTGGGCTGTTTGCCTTTTGGTGTTACATACTGCTGCTATTTGCTGGCCTTTTTCTTATTTTAGCCCGTTTTTTTTAATATATGCCTATGCCAGGGCCGGCAGAAAGGGGGTTGCGAAGGGTGCGGTGCACCAGGGCGAATTGGAGAGGGGGGCGAATTTTTCGTAAAACAAAAATTATAAATTGTAATTCAGTTTGTGATTACTCGACTACTCGAATCCAAACTATCTCCGCACCACAGAAGCAAGAAAGACTAAGTGGTTTAGCATTGCTCTCGATTGAGTGTGATCTGGCCAGAAAGTGTGACTACAAGTCGGTCATAGAACGTTGGGCTCGATTCAAAGGAAGAAAAATTGATGTAGGCGTGACCATGTCGGAATAAAACAGGCGAGGTAAAACGAGTCTTTTTTTTTTTTTTTTTTTTGAGAGGAGGGATTTTTTCGTTTTGCTCCCGGGCAACAGAACACTAGCGCCGGCCCTGGCCTATGCTACGTGTCAAGTTTACGTTAACAAGCTTTCGTTTGTTCCAGCATTTAGTTTTTGTTTAGTTATTTGTAGCCTCTTTTCACAGCCAACACTAAAGATCTGGGCCATCCCCGCGAGTAAACATAAAACAGCGCGTTTGGCTACCGCTGTTTGAGCTGCCAATTCTTACATTGCTTACAGAAACTGCTGTGCAAAATATAGTCCGCATATAAATATTATTAATAGGCTTTTGACTGCAAGCCAAACAATCACCAGTACAATAGTTTTTAACAATAGTCAGAAAATTAAAAAGATTCACAATACTGCTTTGGTATAAGACATGACACCGCCACCAACGAAAACTTTGAGCCACACACCTCTATCACGCATTGCAACAGCGATCTCTATTATGTAATCTAAAAGAAATAACCATCACAATTTAGATTAAAAATGTGTTAGCTTTTAGACCTAGTTTTAGGTTTTAGGACTAATTTTTAGTGTTTAGGCCTAATATTTATTTCCGCCGATTTGATTTCGTAAGTAGCAGCTTACAACAGCAGTTCAAGATTAGGCCTAATGCTTCATGCGATGCAACACGGTTTTTGCTTTCGAAGTTTTTGGTTACTGTGGCAACCAGGAATCCATAAACTGAGAGAGGCAAGCATTTATTGTTTCGTGTTTCTTGCTTTTGTGTTTCGGCTCGGCTGATGTCAACTATCCTTTTATAATATCGCTTGGTCTTGATACGATTTCAGGTTTCATATTCGGGATTCCCATCTCTAGTGTAGACTCCATATCGTTGCCATGCTGAATTGAATAATCTCCAAGCATTCTTTTTTTCAAATGAACTAACGTGTGTCGTTAATGGAATCCTTTTTTTTTTTATGGTTGCGTTTGTTCCTGTAGTGGTTAAATGCAACGGTCAAATACGATTTCATTGAGTTACGTCGAAAAAGATCATTAGCTAGAAAGAAGCACCCAAAATTTAATTTGTCGTGTTTTTTAAAGTTCACTTGACTACCATTAGCATGGTGTATGCTTCGTCGGAAATCCTCAACTTTTCAGCATTCCAAATTTACAATGGTGAGTGTCTAGACACACGCTAGTGTGTCACCGCCAAGTAACAGTAGATCACCCCATTGTAGACATCCGATTGTTAAAAACTGATTGTTAATGATAAAAAGGCGGCTCACTAGCAGACATGTGTCTGTTAACTGTAAGCAACTGAAAGCATATTTTGGCATGTTGAGGATAAATCCCAATGCGACAGAAATGTTTCAAACTGGGGAAAATGTAAGGGGAAGGTTCAAAGACTAAGAAAAACTAAAATTTAAAAGATGAGTGTCCACCAATCGTAGAGAAAAAGATGCGTCAATAACGTTTTTATGTTACTGTCTAGCTAGCTAATAAGATTTTTCCCATGTTAAATCCCATAGACTTTTTGCTCATGGCTAGCGCAAAATTGAGAAGGCCTACGTACCTGAACTTTTGCACACGGATGCATGATGATCTGAGGATGGTCCTTTTGTTTATTTGGGGGTTGTAGGGGTCAGGACAAATGCGTGGGAGGGTTTTGAAATTTCGTTTCTTTTCTAAGTTCCAACCAAAGATTTTAAGCAACAATGGCTTGAACAATCAAGACGGGTCCTTAGATTTATTGTAAAAGCCTGGACAAACTAAAAACTGAACTGTAACGAAGGACAAAATAAAGAAACATTAACGTTGCCGTGGATAGCGTAGGAATAAAGGGATGCACGTTAGATAATGGTTACGCAACAATACGAGCATACAGGAGCTAAAGGATTTTTGTTAATAACCCCAAAAAAATGCTTCGCGTTCTGCTGTTTTAGTAACAGCGACCTTCGGGGGTTTCTGCATAACTATATTGAACGAACTCTTTAAAAATTAAGGTGAAGTTGCAGGGATAAACAAAACCACTGAAGGGGATGCGCTGATTGAGTCAGGGAAGCGAACGAAATCAGCGATTGTTAGTGTGTGCAAAAATGGGATTGAAGCATCTTAAACAGACGGTGTAACCTTATATACGTTCAGTCCTATGAAAGTTGCGATATCCACCCAAAACCATAACTGGTAGAAAAACCCGCCAAGTTTCCAAAAATGGTCGGCCTTTGAAGGTAGTGATATCATTCCACCAGGGAAAGGCCGCCAAGGTTAATCCTATTAGCCAAGTTAATCGCACCGAATAATACTTTGGACGTTAAATGAAAACTTAAAGATTGCTACTAACCTTGGTGGCCTTTCCCTGGTGGAATGATATCACTACCTTCAAAGGCCGATCGTTTTTGGAAACTTGGAGGGGTTTTCTACCAGTTATGGTTTTGGGTGGATTAGAAATAAATTAGAAAATTTTAAAATTTCTACCGTAATAATTGTTCGATTTACGGCAAATTTTGGCTCAGCAATAGTAGGTATGAAACGTTGTACCAAATTTCATTTCAATCTGATCTTTCGTTTGGGCTCCACCCAGACTAAAAATGTGCAACCAACGGACGGACGCTCGCTCGCTCCGCCAACAAACAAATAGCAAACATGTATATAAAACTTATAACCAATTTAAATGTCGTAGAAATATTTAGAATTGTTCTGGTAGGCTAGTACGTGAATTACCTAAAGAGTTTTAGTGTGTTGTTTCCGTGTTTGGTTGGTATCTTGTTTGCTATAGAAATCATTGCTTGAGTGCAGCTGCATTGTGGACTTGTCCATACACTACGCAGCTTCTGTGAATCATATTTATTATGGAGTAATGTGTTACATAATTCAGGAATAAACGAATCGGGCCTGATGTTCTTAACATAACCATACTGTTTACAAGGCCAATCAAAACCAGAATTGTAACAAGTTCTGTAAAAATTACCCCCAGGTGCCTATACCTATCTTGCAGACTTACTTTTGCTTCTCGTCTTTAATACGCAAATAATGAAGCCTTTTTAGCATGTTTAGGTTTGCAAAGTATTGCTACAGATTGGTTTTAGGTTAAACCTAGTGATTTTTAACGTTACTCATTTAAATTCCTGCTCGAATTAGCTGTTATGTTTACTAGGCATTAAAGAAAATTTCTTAACTAACTCAAATTTCTTTTTCTTTATTTTCAGTAACTGAATTTGCGACAAACTAGTTTCAGGTTCTCCTGCACCGTGAAGTCCACACTTTTCTTGGCAGGCAAACAAGTCCTTTTTCAATCATGCCTGGTTTGCAACCACAACACGTGATATCCTTCCAGAGAAGACAACCTGCAGACATGCCAGGACAGTTAGCCACATTTCCGCCTAACAAATTTGCTTCGACTGGAGCTATTCGACGGAGCGCTAAGTCGTTGTACAACAACAAATATTCCCTTCCACTGCTGGAAACACTTCATCAACAACGTTTGTGCAACAGCAGTGGTAGCATAGTTCAAGAAAGTATTTCGTCATCGCATACTACAATTAACAAATCCAATACTTGTAATTGTACTTCGGATATCTCTAATGGTTTAATGCCAAATATGCTCAGCGACTATAATGGAATGGAAAGATTTACCTCACAGCGGGAAAAATTAAACTGGCTCCGGAAAATGGGCTCATTTTGTGATGTCATTCTGCAATGCGAAACATCTGACCAAAACTTTCCAGTTCACTGCGGAGTATTAGCACTAGCCAGCAGGGCCTTTAGAGAGGTGCTCGACTTGGCCGAAGAGAAGAAGGCTAGGCTAAAAAATAGTAGCCACAGCCCTGGAGAGACACCTAACCAACTTTGCCTCAGTTCCCAACAATTAAAACTTTACATTAGAGACTCGGAGACTGCCAGAGAAATGCCCTACAAGTGGAACTGTCCCATTAACTTAAAAAGTGCCGTTGCTTACAGATCTCGAAGTTCTAGCGATGCTAAAATGTTACGGACCCAATCAGTTTTGAACACCATATCACCATATGTCACAGGAAGTATGAACAATCTGGAGACCTCCACGTCATTACCTGTCGGAGCAATACAGCCTGTTGGAAATGGCGACTGTGTGGTGATCCACGAATGGGACAGCTCTTCCATCTCGGAGGGTGATGAGCACTCTCTTGCGGAATATAACTCTCATTTCACTGCTTTTAACGACGAAATAATTAGCGCAAGTAATTCAAACTTTTGTAACTCGCACTTGAGTTTAAATTTTAATAGTCTTCACTCTTCTGAAGTGGTGAGCTCGACTGCCCCTCCCAATGAAAAAGTTTCGGCTTCGATAGATTTTCCATGTTACGGCTATACTGGTACTGTTACTGACTTGTTCTCACAATCCGTAGAGGACACCGAGCGTCTTGCTAATGCAAAATCATTTGCCAATTGCTCACCAGAAATGGTAAACATCGATTGTTCGGTACATAGTGAAAGGTCAAGTAACATGGAACCACAAGCTGATGACGATAAAATTATCCTTTGTGTAAAAGGAATTGCAGATCCTGTTGTTCTAGATGTGATTTTGAATTTTATCTACACAGGCAAGTTGGACTCCTTGAAAACATTTCCCGTTAGCAGACTTGATGAAGTCCAATGTGCTGCCAACTTCTTAGAAGTGAAAATTAATGTGTTTTCCGCACAGGTAAATTTGAAGACTGTCACATTTATTTTCAAACTATAAGAGTATTTTAATTGAATTTGTTTCATTTTTAAAATAATTTTGAAGGGAGTTTAGGCTTGTAAAAGTTTTCCCAAATTTCGTAACTTGGTTGATGTCACATACATTATCGTGTTTGTTTGAAGATTGTTATCTACTTCGATTAAAAAAGAATACCACAAAATTCCAATTTTTTCTAACCTAACTATCACTCTCAGGGTTCCCATGCCTAAATTGCAATTTTTTTTTTATTTTATGACAAATTGGATCCATATTGTATGAAAATCTTATGCCATTTTTATTAATACCATGGTTGTTGCACACTACTATATTGTGTGTTTGGTGCATGATTTTCTCACTTACTCGACTTAGCAAAAGTGCTTACCAGAAGTGGCCCACTGGGCACTCGCATCCTTAGGGAAACTTTGGAGGGAACCAGCTACTAGATAGTTCGATTAGTCTTTCACCCCTATACTCAAGTCCAACGATCGATTTGCACGTCAAAATCGCTACGGATTGACGACCTTGGCACGTCAAAATCGCTATCTGGTATAAAAAGACATACTTCTACGCTTAGTTAGGTTTAAAAATCTTGAAGGGTTGGACTGGCGCAATACAGCGATCTACTTCCTGTGACAGCTCCAGAAAGGCTTGCTTTATCAGTTTGTCTGTCTAGCCCCATTGTTATCTTTGTCTGGGCTCCTGATAAGTCACTCCTGACAAGGTTCTTTTTTGCTATTTCCAGCAATAAGCAGTAAGTTCGTCATCGACCTATGCCATTGTTTGGGCTTTGATTTGTATGTCAGTATTTTCTAATTCATCAAGTACAGCTTTTCGTTTCTACTGGTCTTTTTTCCTCTTGGCTGCTAATTATGTTTGTTTCTCTGCTTGGTTCATTTTTTTTAGACCCTCTTGATGTAGTTCACATTTGGAGCGCAAATTCTTTACAGATGATAGCCATGTGGTGGTAGGGAAGTTTAACATTCCTTCTTCCAAGAAAACTTATCTTTTACCAAACGTAGGGTAACAATAGTTTCTTCAGATAAACTTAAGTCCGTTATTCACTAGAAGCGCTTTGTAGATGGTAAACTTACACTATAGCGCATCATTTCCGTGACTTAAACGGAGACATTTCACTAACTAAAACAACTGTGGGTATTTGAATTGTCCTTGTAAGTCTTTGTACTCACTCACTTAGCCCAGCATACAGCTATAGGCTGGTCAGCAACATCAAGTGTAACTTCAGTTTGATACACCAGCCACTGCATCCTAGCAAGGTCACATAAGTTTTCTTTGGTTAGATCTACCTACCAAAAACTATAGGTAGTCTGCTGTTGAGAACAGAACCTACTGTCAAGGTTAGTCTTGAAATTGATGTCAAAGACGACTGGTGAAGCTTTTTTTGAAGGATGGATATACTGGGCGTTTTAAAGAATGGAAGAATCAAACGGGAGTGTTTTTTGTAGATATGATGTTAGTATGTAGAATTCTCTAAACTCCATTATGATGATTTTCTATCGGAAGGAAGAGAAATGAGCAGCGACTTTGTTCTAGTACCAATAATATATTACTGAGATTAGTGTCTTTAAATTTGCAACGTTTGCTACAGTCAATCTTAGTTATATCTTGTCTTTCCTTTCTTGTTGTAACCTCCACAAAAAAATTGACTGAAGAGCGAGGCTCATCCGTTAAAGACGGTTACCTCTGGATTTCCCCCAACTCTGCTTTAGATAGCAACTCGTTATATCTTTATCTGATTATCGTATAAGGACAAACTTGTCTGTTGCAATTCAGAAAAGGCAAACTTATTAAATGAAATTTTTAGTGGTAATTTTGTTGACAATTATTTGACTCAACTCCAATGTTGAGAGAAGGTCAGCATTATGAAGTAGATTTTACCATTGCATAAGTGTATAACATTTTGAAAACTCTTAAAAATAGTAGGACAATTAGGCCAGATGGGCACTGTGCTGCTTTTTATAGGGTTTCACAGGAACTTAGTTTGTAAGTTGCTCAATTTGAAGAGAAGCACTTCCAAAGTGTTGTGACATATTTCCCTCACACGCATTCATGTCGAGTTTTGGAGCGAATTGTCAAAAATCGCCTTATGGCATTCTTAAAAGTGCATCAGCTCTTCTCTAGTGATCAATGTGGTTTCCTGCCCGAAAAATACACTACACTCCAATTTCTAAATTGTTTGGAGGGCTGGCATTCTGAGCTCGACCTAGATATCCCAACTGACCTAATCTTGATTGACTTTGCAAAGGCCTTTGACTCCGTCATACATCATAAGCTATGATCCAAAATTGACAACATTGGCATTCGAAGACAAGTCTCGGGTTGGATCTCCAATTTTCTCCACCAGAGAGAACAGGTGGTTTGCGTTGGGAAGTTCATCTTGTGCGCGATTCTGTTACTAGTGGGGCACCGCAGGTATCTGTCCTCACCTCTTTTTTCTTCCTGTTTTTTGTTGTCGATTTAAACTCTTCTGACAACTCGAGTAAAACGCCAAAGTATGCCAGTGATGTAACACTATACAAGTGAGTAATCGACACTACTATTAAATTTTACAAAATGAACTGACTCGTATTAAGACTTGGTCAACCGAATGGCAACTGCCAATAAATGTAAAATGTTTCTCCATGCAATAATCCGTGTTATGTCTTATGAATGGATAGCACAGTCCTGGGTGATGTAGACACATTTAAAGACCTTGGCATCTGGATGACCAATGATCTGGGTATCTCGGCACACTGCAATTACATTGTTGCAAATGCAAAGAAAAGGTCTCGCCTTAATAAACGATGCTTTGTTTCGGGAGACCCTAAAACCCTTGTTTGACCCTTTTTATTGGAGTTTTATTGTAGTTTTGTCCTCTCTTTATTGGAGTATGCCAGTCCTGCATGGTCACCTTCTTTGATAAAAGATATCCAACACATTAAGTCGATACAATGACATTTTATTAAATATTTACCAGGTTATTTTAAGCATTCTTCACATGGAACGCCTTCGACTCCTAAAATCTTACTTATTCTATACTGCACAACCACCCAGACACTGAAGTCGAAAGACATTTTACTCTTAACCATAATACTCGCACTAGAGAAAATTCATTTTAATCAGCTGTGAATCAGTACCACAAGGAACCTTACAATCATATTTTCACTAACCGCCCATTCCCGGTTTGGAATCATTATCCTTAACACATTTTAAAAATGGCTTAAAGGCACTGAACCTATCAGATCTTATAAAATGTTTTTGATAGGTTGTTTATTTTGTTATGCTTGTTCTATTTTTATACCTTGACTTAGGTCCGTTGACCTGCAGTGTGTACGTCCTTGTAAATGTATAACGGCTAGAGTAAATGGATGGAAGCTCTCCCTTCCTTGCCCTTTACAGATTTTAACTGTAAAAAGTTTATTATTGTCATCACATTTTTAGCACAGATGGATTAGGCTTGAAAAAAGGCAGGAGGTGTAAAATAATAGTGCTAACGTTTGTTGCTGTGTTAACGTTTAATGGTAAAAAGAAAAGTCGAAACATGTGACAACAAATGAAAAGAAAAGCAAGTATTGAGAAAACTGTGGCCTCATTAGGGGATCCGGGAAGAAATTCTAGCATCTAAAGCACAAAGAGTTCAGGAGGATCCTTCTCTAGCTTGAAAGGAAATATTAGCCATCTCGATTGTTAATAAAATCATGAAAGTTTAACTCAAGCTCAAGATGGGTGGGAGAAAATACGAAATAGATCAAATCGCAAACGAACTTCACAAACCAATGCGAGAAAAACTTTCCGAGACGCAAAGTAATAGTTTTTAGTCTGCATAACTTGGCAGATGAACTTGGTGGAAATGATCCTTTACTCTCAGTAAAATAATGGATACAACTTCTTATTGACGCAAGTGAATTTCGTCAAACGTCATGTCAAGTTTGCGTGGTCAATTCCAGTTAAATCTAAAGCTGGTGTAACCTGTAACCATTACTGAAGCTTTTAAGAAAATACTCGTAGGAATGACAACTCCTAAAAATTTGTAAGTCGATCTCTATAAAGAATTTTACAATAAAGCCGTTTTGGTGCTTGTTAAATGCTATAACATCAATATGTCCTGTTCATACTCTGGGAAAAAAGCGGCGTGATCGAACGTTCAAAAGAATGGTGAAAACTCGGCTGAAGAAAATATTTACTAGGCGAGGCAATTACAAAGGGATAGACAACTTGGCGACTTGGTTTCCTAATGACAATGACACCGTTCAGTCACAACAAAACTCAACCCGTCAAAAGTACTGTTCAACACGAAAAGACGACGGGACCCTCTAGCTCTAAACGCTTCGCAAAAAAAAACCTAAATTTGATTTAGAAACTTTGTCATAATTTCGAAAGTGAAGAACATTTTTGATAGGGTTATTTGCAGAATTTCACGAACGAATTCGTTATCAGCAAATCTCTTAATCTCTTATCTCGACGCTTAATCTCTTATCTCTTAATCGATCATGTCGGAGAACACGTGCTCTGCAGTGTTCCTGCTCTGCCGGAACGTCAAGACTCATTCCAGATCTTTGTTCAGTAAAAAAAAAGTGCTATGGAAAAAGAAAGGAAAGGACGGTAAAATGCGCTAATTCATAAAATGGAAAGGATACAATAACAAGTAGCTGGACATAACTTTGACTTTTCCTCCTCTTTAAAAATATGGAAAAAAATTCCCAATGTACATGCTCGCCTAATAGGCAATCTACTTTTGCTAGGTGGTTTTTTAACAACTAGTTCCACAGACTTTTTTGGTTCTTATTTCTTTTATTTATCCTTTTTATTTTGTAATATTTGCCTAACCTACTAAGGCCAAGGGGGAATACAATGGCATGCTACAAAAATAAGACTTACAGTACATTAGTAATTATTGTCTCCAGGCGCAGAAAGTAGTCTTGTTAGCTTTTTCTACTGTTTTGTAGAAAGTTGTAGACCCTCAAGTTCATCTTTTTCGATAAATTCTTGCGATCTTGGTCCAAACTTATTGGAGTCTCAAGCCTTCATTGTACCATCACTGCGGTAATGTCCGAGATGCGTCCTCTTCACTTTTGACTTTGCCACATTTAACAACTGGTTGTGTTCTTGCAAAGCTTCGCAAACGACGACCTGTTCTGTCATTATCGTTCCAAGCTTCACTCTGCGCTTCTCTTACCGCTTTTTGGAAAACTCGTATTCCCTCACTGGTGTTGGAATCGAATGCATTGGTAACTTTTGCATGACTGGACCAATGAGGTCTTTCACTGTTCCACTCCACTGCAGGCCTGACTGCCATTATAGTATTTTAGTACTTTGATTGTTAGTCCTGTTTCATTCTCCACCCTTGCCTTGTAGAGTGCATGCAATTTTCTAAAGCTGTGCTCTTGTATTAGTGATAAAGAAAAACCCTCCTGAAAAGAATTGGAGAACCACAACTACAACACTATGGAGGACTTTGTCGGTCTGCACACAAAATCGTGTGTGTTTTTAATCGTTTTTTTTTCCAACTCCTTTCAGGAGGGTTTTTCTTCTCACTAATCTTGCATACCACAAATTAATTGAAGTTTTATCCTTGCTCTTGTGTTTTATTAAATACACTCAATGAACGTAATAAAATATGTGAAACTATGCCAAGACTTCACTTGCAAAGGCCGTCATTCATCGCCGTGAATCAAATAGTTTCTGTATGGCTCGACGTTGT
>JAHWFP010176902.1:0-16453 GCA_023313725.1 Lithobius niger
GTATATATATAGCTCAATGCTGGATCCAGCAACTGGGCTAGCTGCAAAGGGCACTAGAGAGGGGGGGGGGGAGAGAATGCCGTCTCACTGAATCCAATGCTGTTAGAGCGGATTTCTTAGGCCTAAAACGCGTGATTTTTGTCGATTTGTTGGAAGTTGCTTAAATTTTTACCAGGTGGAATCTTTTTTTTCCGATTACAACCTCGCAGCAAAAGGGAATGGAGAAAACAATGTTTTTTTAAGCCTACGGAATCCACTCTCAAAGCACTGCATTGACTAGAAGTGCCGTTGTTTTTACCTCCATTTTAATCTAGTGCCCCTTGTAGCTATCTCTCCAGATTTGGTGCCCCTTGTAGCTATCTCTTCATATGCTAGCTCGTAGCCAATACGGCATTATTGTCGTTGCTGTATAGGGTCGCGACCCAGAAGGAAAATATGGAACATGCGGTAATAATTATCATGGACACTCCTTCGAGCCCTACGGACTCTTCTTTATGTTGCTCCTGATCTTATTTTTGTCTTTACATGTAAAAAAAATAAACAAAAAACAATCCCGAACTCGTTCTCAGAACCCTTTACACACTCGTGCTAATAATTATTTTGTACGGTAGCACTGGTCAGGCTTAAAATTGGCCTGGCCTTCATTCTGTTGAAGTATGCCTTTCATTCAAAGATGCATAACGCCCACCCATACATTCAAACAGCTCGTCTTAAACCTCAATAACAACTCAACCGCTAAATTTATTCATGGCATTTTTTTCTTCGCATTTAAATTCTGTGATTGTTTTTTTTTTTTATGATGCAAGGCACACGCCAAATCAAGATAAGAACGACCCTATTTCAGCATGAAAGACTATATATTTAACAGAGATCCACTCACATCATACGAATTGTCATTTGCACAAGTGCCCATCATAGATCTTAAACGGTAGACCACATAAAAAAAAAAGACCAAATCGGTAAACACATAATCTATTTCAAAACTGCGTTGAACTTACGGACCCAATAAACAAACACTGAAACAGCAGAATACAGATAAGATTGTAATGTAATTCTTTCGCCATTGCAAAAGGTGTGGTCCGAGATACGGCCATGTTAACAGAATTCTTAGCTGAGATATGGGTCGAGATAATTTTCATTTCGAGTGTTTTTAATTTGAGAGAACAAAGCGTCAGTTTCGCCTGATTGGCACGTCTATATCTTCACCATTTTAAATCACGCAATTTATTTATTTTTATTTTTTTACGTTTATAACCAGCCCGTCCCGCGACCATGCTGCTGGGGCCCAGAGTCTCATTGCCCGTTTTTCTCGGAGTCTGATATTTCGTTCGTAACTGATTGTTACTACTAATCAATATAACCCTTCGCATTACTGGCCGCTCCCACGTTTTCATTGCTACCCGTGCAAAGAATGAACACGTTCGCCGTTTTTCATTGCTACCGTGTAAAAAAATGAACATGTCATCCCCACCTTTTCACTGTTGCCGTGAAAAGAATGAACGTGCGCGCCCTACCGCATTAATAATCTGCGTTTGGATTGGTTGTCACAATGGCTGCTTTCCCTGTCTACCGACCATCGCCTATGGTTCAGCGTAAGCGAAATATACATAGAAAATTACTTTGAGACATTGATGACAGTAGCAGAAGTTGTTACTCGTACAGAGGAAGGGGCAACTGCCAGCTACGATCTTAAAATTTCCGCGGACAGTACAATGGTGCACCATCTTCCACCCACCTATGAAGGGGAGCCCCCTCCTTCCCAAAAAGAACACACGTTAATAATAAAATTTGGTAAAAGAAGATAAACAAGGCATTCATTACATTGGCAAAATTGCAATGAATTTTTAAAAGTTGGCTTTTTTAAATTTTCAAAAGCACTAAATTGCTGAAAATAAGTTGTTTTTACAGGATCCAAAGAACTTAAAGCAACTCCCCCCCCCCCCCTCCACCATCCTTCCAATTCCTCCGGGACCCTGAACAAAGCGAGCTGCAGCAGTCGAGCGGTTAGAGTCGTGGCTTCCAAACCAAGAGTGCGCCAGTTCGAAACCCGTTACTAATCAACATACACTTGGAACTTCTGACTCCGTTCGTTTGAGCCTATGAAGAGCACACGATCGGCCCTAAAAAGCTCTCAACTCAGACACTAATTTTTAATGTACACATGGGACTCTAAAAAAGGTTTCTGAGCTAAGCATCAGCCGAAGACTTTTTAGGTCCGATCGTGTTGTCTTTCTAGTCTAAAAAGAACGTTTTCGTTCGAAAAACTGTTCAAATCCATGTGGGTGCCACTACAGTATTCGTAATTTTGAAATGGGACTAGTTCTTAAGGTTGGATACAAAACTAGCCATATCATTCGCTTCACTAACTCTATTGGCGTCGAGCCACGCTTCATATAATTTAGTTGATTTCCAGAGCATATCAAAGTCTCAATTTTTCTTTTTTTGACGCATAATGCCGAAATTCGAAATCACAAATTCAAAAAGTAGGTTTAAAACCACAATATTCAGCTTTCTTGGAGAAATAGTCGGTCATAAATCCACTAAACTAACAGCTTCAAGACGGTTTGTTTGCCAAGAATTTTAACACGAATTAATTCAAAATTCATAACACGTGTCAACAATGACTAGCCCGCAACAATGACTGGTCCGAAGACAACGTGAAAATAGCAATAGCATTGTTAGCAGTTAAATGATTATGGTTTAGTTTGTGTAATAGGGAGCGTGACCTCGGGTCGAATGTCTGAATAAACAAATTGAAATTAAAATTATGATTTAGTGCTACTTTTAAGTTCTATGTCGTGTCGTGGACAGTTTTCAGACAAGTTTTTCGCGTATTTGGGGGCCAAAAAATTCACGTTACACAAATGAAAATAGGCCTAACGGAAACTTAATTTAAAAGGACATACCTTCTCACTAATTTCGAGCAGTCCTGCTAGACATTTACATAGGTAATGAAAACATACCATACCATACATAGGGGACTGTATACATAGCAGTCCCGTTTCACTCGAGGGGGAAAATAGGAAAAAGAAATGCCTTTGCATCATTTATATACTTCTGAACTCGTGTTGCAAACCCGAGCAATACAGGAAAGCCAACCGGGAGGAATGTACCTTTAATTATCATTCATTTGGTGATTTCTCATCATGGTGTAGGAGCTTTAGTTCCGAAGGAGTAGAGGAACACACACACACATACACACCGTACGTTTTTAATGATGTAGACAGGCTATTCAATAAACAGAAAACTTTGGTTAAACTCGTCTCTCTTACATCTACCGTCTCGATCAATCTATTACCGGCAAATAGGGTGAACAATTACCGTTAAGATTTAAAGTGCGCTCCCGTTGTTGTTACAACCGTGCGCAATGTGTCAATCGCCTGGTGAGTCTGCCAAACTTCAATTAAAATGTTGGAAGCAGGATTGACAGCGACATGGCGAAAAGACGGTATAGAAGACGTGACAATCACCTTAACAATTGCTTTCCCGTCAAATGTCAACTACACAATCGATGACTGTATACAGTTAGATATCACGTGATACGATGCGAGCAAGCCACCAGTCCATTCTTCCAAGAGTTCTACGACCTGCGACTTGGAATTCCGCTGGCAAAAATAGCGTCAGTCAGTTTGAAGAAATGTTGATTTTTCCTTCACAACGGCAGAAATTATTGTTGTGAGTAATTGTTAAAAGGACATTCCTCCCAGCGCCATTTTTCTCGATCCTCCACATCAAGTATGGCCCCCAAAGGACTATTTACTTACCGTTAGTCAATCTTTTCCTAAAAATCCGTTTTAAAATGTGGCGTCTAGGAGATTTTCTGTTGACTATCGGAGAACTATCCTACACGTATACAATCCTTTGCGCGCCTACAATAACCTTGAAGTTTCATTTGTGCGTGTACATGTACTAATTCTAATCGTTTTCTAATAATTACTATGAGATCAAAAATCTAAAAGACTAACGCGGTACAAATTAAAATTATTTATGCCAATAGATCGCCGAAGAAAAATTATAATATACGAGCCACACAAAAAGACAAACACAAACACAAAATAAGCCGAGTATTTGAACTCGTCAGCTTCGCCCGCTCGACCGATACGAAAGAGACTACGAAACCGTCAGTGCGACGCCGATTTCTTAGCAATAGTAATGTGAAGTAATAACACCTAATTTAGCAGACGATGGCTTTTGAATCAGAACAGTGGCCAACTTCTCCCGACAAAAAACTAAAATTGAGTACGTTTTGTTAAATTTCGTAAAATGCTTTGGTGACGCTGACTCTTCATGTTAGGATTTAGGAATGATGAAAACAGGGTGATTGGCTAAAATCGATTTACAAATTTCCCTAACTTTTCCAGGCTTTCCAAATTTATACTTTTACTACATCTGGATTGGAAAAGGAAAAAAATGCAGATATACCCATCCCCCCCCCACCCCCCAAAAGAAAGGCAAAGTGGAAAGTGGGAAAAGATGGCACTACGTTATTTTTACATGGCCCATTAATTCAAATGCCAAAAAGAGCTTATCCATACCTGCAGACTAGGTTGTCGCCCTAAGCAGCTGTTCCGCAACACTGATCATAAGAGAAACTAAACTTAACCTGGAAATTATAGGGTGTAATTAATTGTAATGTTTAGGGGAAGGGTAAAGAAAAATTACTGATTGAAATCCGGATTATTATTAACAAAAATCATGATATACATCGAAGTGATTAACATTAATAAAAGTCATTTTATTTAAATCTCTATTTAAATCGGTTTGCCTTAAATTAATCCACCTTGTAAATTCCCTGACTTTCGCAGGTTTTCCAGAACGTCCCACACCCTATGAAAAGCTCGAGGATAGTAAGTTACTATTAGTAACATAAGCGTTCTTCTCCGTCGTGTCCATACTTCTCCTTTAAGACACGCACTGTTAAACGTATACACATTGCATCCATGTTGCAACATTTCAAGTCCCACTTCCTCTAAAAATTCACCTCACAGGCTCACCATCCCCCCCCCCCCCGACCCTTCTCAACTTTCCCTCCCACTATTATGTATTCATCAACCCACGACGTGATTCATACATTTATTCATTCTCTAAGTGTAACAGAAACACTCTGTTCCTAACAACCAACATATAAGCTTCTAGTTTTTGGCATCTTTAATTCGACCTTACAAGACGGTCGGTGCACATTGTAATTACCATCCAGCAAGGCCAAGAATTGGCCCTTTGACCCAAGTGCAAGGCACACCGACGCAAACGCCAGGCCATCGGAGCATGTGTCCTGCTTGGCTAGCCAGGTCCAGCGTAGAAACAAACACCTTAATATGAAACTCTAAGTCAGGTGTGCGAATAATTAAATTCGCTAGAGCGCTCGCTTAAGGAGACCGACACGCCACCTACATTATAAATCATGTTAAAAAGATTAGGGCGGAGATTAAAGTTTACCGTTAAAACGGTGTTTTGATGAAAATAAGGAAAGCTTGCAGGTTTTTTTGTGGGTTTTTTTTTGTTTTGTTTCCTGTAAAAGGTGCTAAACATGCAGAATGAGTTTGAACGTAGGCCTACAACACTGAAAACGTGTGGGATTGGCTAATTAAAACTGGGACTATTGAATATGCAAGTCTTATAAGGTCGCCCCATTCTACACTACGTAACAAAACGTTTTCATCGGCGTGTTCGGCCGAGACCCCGTGTTGTAGTGACGACAATGGCAATTTTTAATGAAACGCAGAGCGCCAAATCGTGACGAGATCTTGTCGTGATGATCTGATACATAAACAATGCGAAAGTGGAAACTTTCCACACTGCTCCATAGACGCTGCGTAAAACATGACGCAGGCCCTACGCCTAGCTAAAAAAAGTGATATGCTTATATACATTATATGGAAAGATGGAAAAATGTTGCATAATATTTTTAAAAAAAATGGTAAATTATAGAAACATGGAGCTTAAGATCAACATTTTTGAAGTGATCACGGAAAACAAATTTTAAGTGCATTATCTAAAAAAAAACAAAAAAAACAAAAAAAAACGAGAGGTTCGAGATTCGGTGTTTCATCGATTTTCGGTTTCAAGAGCATTGTCGAACTTTTTTGGACTGCATGTTTTCCCGCTGGATAGCTTTTAAACGATTTTTGCCACACTCTTCGTTAAAACGGTACTTCGGTTTCCAACATTTACATCGGTTTAACTGAATGTCGCAAATCAGCGCGTCACGCAGTGAAGCCTACATTCAGTACAGGCAGTATTGTACCTAACATTAAGAGACCAATTCAGACAATTCAAACAACGTTGGTTAGAACTAGGACGACGTTTGAACGCTTTAGAACCAAGCTTTCACCAGGCCGTGGCAAAGCTCATTCTATAAAGTCTGCGGCCTATCTTGAGTTCGCTGCAGAAGGAACACAGATAATCGATTGTACGTTTTTAGTAGCAGAGTGCCTTGTTGATATCCAAGATGGTTACAAAAACAATGGCGGCCGTCGATTAAAGCCGCCTCCTCCAGGAAGACGTAGCCGCTCATAAAATACTTGCAGGACTCAAGATACACCGCGCGCACAATAATTAAGTGAAGTGAGTTGTTACGGTGGAGGACTAGGGGAACCAGAGTAAGTCCCTGCTAGTCACTGTCGACCATGGTAGGTTACAAGATAACCGCACTCCTTCAGCAGCTATGAAGTTTATGCTGTCCTATTGTCGTTTTCGTTTTTAATTGCCGAATACACCTATTCACACTCGTGTCTTGGTGCCTTTTTGTTTGTCCAATCCAGATTTAATAAGATCGGTTCTTTATCATTTTCTCGTTTTTGTCGCAGTCTTTTTGTTTGTTTTGTTTTGTTTGCTATAAACCGGTCAATTTCCAAGACAAAAATAAATAATCAAACAGAAAGAGTACGGCAAAAAAACGAGAAAAATGATCAAGCGCCGATCTTATTAAATCTGGAATGGGCAATCACGACACATTAGTATTCAGCCAATTAAAAAAAAAAAAATTAAAAAACACGACATTACTCTGGACACTAAAAAATATAAAAATTGAACGGTTGGTGCTTGGCTTGACCACAATATTTTTTTTTTTTATAAAAAGTTTTATAAACAAAAAATTATTGTGATCAAGCCAAGTGGCATGAATTTTTTTTAATCCTAAATCATACGCCGAGGTCTCCGCGCCATTAATATTCTGGACAAACTCTCGGTCGTGCCATGAATGAAGGATTTTCGGTTTCAATTCCGGGTTTGCTATTCCTCTTGCTAAATTTTTCAAGATAACATCTGTTGCCAGTAGCGTGTACAGTCCCCCAACCCCCTCCCACCTCCGAGAAGGCAGGGGCAACTTTAGTTACAGGGAACAAGTTATGCTAGACATTTTTTTCAGGTAACCTTGGGTTTTTTTGGCTATCTTTTTTACCATTTTCTACGCCATTTTTTTGCCTTTTTTAGGAACAAAAACGAAATTTGTTTATTTGCGAAAAGGGCAGAGTCACCCCCCCCCCCCCCGGCGCCCCCTACTATGCATAACACTGTTTGTTGCAGTCGCCGATTGCTCTCCAGTCATATTTTTGGTAAATGTCAAAATGCGTTTTTTCGTTTGCCTCATAGGCTAGCACCCTATTATTGTGAAGAGAGAGGAGAGGGGGAGAGGGGGAACTAGAATTCGGCATACTTTACCCTAATGTAAGCATTTAAGCAAAAGGATAAAGTAAACATGATAAACAATCATTAGTCTCCTGCAGTCTTTTCTACATAAACTAGGAAGAAAGTTTATGATCGCCAGACCGCAATGGTCTCTACTGGCCGATGTTAATCCTGGTTGGGTTTTTGAGACGATTTGTTTATTAGAGCATTAGTTTATTTCAGACGGCTTAAGGGTCAACTGAATTTATTTCAACTCTTTGGCAAATCTGAACTGGCCAAAAATGTTTGCGTGCCGGCTGTTGCAACTTTCTCTTCATTGTGCGGCTTTCACAATTCCATCCATGATATTGTGTTTTAGCGGAGGGCGACACCTTGGTAGCAACGGTACGTAGAACTTAATGTCTTTAATGTGCATGGTGGGTCAAGTCTAACTAATACTATTTACAAGGTCGTTGGTTATCCTACATCTATGAACCGGCTTGTGTTATGTATATGTTCTAACTGAGGGCTCAGGCCAATTTTTATATTCTAGTTTTCCTGCTGTTCATAGGATTATCCAAGGCAATTTCTGTGTTGAAATAGCTTCGTTAGAGAAATAAAAAAATAAAAAAAAAAAAACAAGGAAATAGTCGAATTAATGACGTAATAATAATAATAAAGTTTTTTTTTTTTACCTAGAGAAGCGAGGTAAAAGAGTTTGGAAGGGAAGCTTGTATTCCACTAACACCTGAGTCCTAACGTTAAAAAGTCAAATGTATAGTAGTGTGTTAAACGTCCAATTCCAAGATAATGTGTTTTGTACTATAGTGTCCACGGCCTATCTTGAGTTCTCCGCAGAACGAACACAGATAATCGATTGTACGTTTTCGGTAGCAGAGTGCCTTGTTGATATCCAAGATGGTTACAAAAACAATGACGGCCATCGATTAAAGCCACTCCATCCAGGAAGACGTAGCCGCTCACAAAATACTTGCAGGACTCAAGATACGCCACACACACAATAACGATATTCTTAACATTAAAATTATCCCTTACAATAAATATAATTACGGTTGTATACGTAATTATATGACCAACACATTATATTAAACACACTTTGAGTATTTAGAAAAATTTAAAGTTGTCAACCCCCGTTTAAAACCGTTTACACTCTCAGCATCAAACAGTTCCGGTGGTAGACTATTCCATGGCTCAACTACTCTGTTAGAAAAGAAATATTTTGTGCAGTTTCTCTTTGTTTTTCGTAACTATAATTTGAGATTATGCCCTCAAGTATACGTGTTTCCGCGCACCTTAAAAAACATGCCAGGATCCACATCGATGAGTCCCTTTAATTCAACATTGAGAAAGTAAGGCAAATATCAGCTATTAGCCGTCTGTGCTCTAAGGATTCAAGACTTGAATGTACAAGTCGCTGTGCGTGGTTCATGTTTCTGCAGCCCCATTGGCGAAGGACGTCTGCACAGTTTAATATCTCTAACAAGATAGGGACACCACACAGGACTTGCATGCTCCACAACGTTTTCAACTGCTAAGGTTATTTCGGAATAGACAGGGACATACCCAGGATCGTTTACATGCCACAGTTGACATGAGTACAAGGGCATTCCCTGGGCCCTATTCTTCCAGAATTTTACAACGGTGGGTGACAGCAGAATTAATACCGGGACCTCCAGCATTTGAGACAGTCGTGCCAATCATTCGCCATCCAAAAAGGTCATCTTTCGTTTAGATTAATCACACAAAACAACGAAGCGGTTCCTTGGATAGAATGAAGCCTATGATTTTCCGCTATCTTTAGTGATTTGGGTGAAAATAGCATGAATTTTCGACGCAATGTAAACAAATCGAATTTTTTGAAAAATATACACTCTTTTATAAAGTTATCTTTATACGTGACAGATAATACAACAAGCTTTGCAAGTTTAAAAAAAAAATGGTCTCATTTATATGTACCTAGTAGTTTCCACATAATTTTGAAAACGTTTAAAGTTTTTTTTTTGTACTTTGTTGTACTTTTATGCAAGAGAGGTTTAGGCCTAAATTGGAAGGCAGAGCTCATTTATTGAATGCATAAGTAACATGGCTGGCGTGGACGGTGTCCTGATTACTGGTAATAAACGGAATTATCAAATTTGATATAGTGGTGATTCTGGGATTTTTCTTTCTTTTTTTTTTTGGTTTTGCCTTTTTTTCCTCCAAAGATTTAGAATAAGGTTCCAGTTTTTCTTGAATTATACCAAGATTTCCCCCTATTTTCATTTTCCTACGATTTCCAGATTTTCCTTGTATCATCTGAACCAGAGATGGTTGTGGGTCAGTTTTTCAGATCCACTCGAACTCTGACCCACCCCACGTGTTAACATCCGTGTAATTAAGAACGAACTATGACCCACAGAGATCCATGTCAGACGTTTCTCATCAAAACAAATGTGTATGCAACCTACTTTCCAATATAGTTCCAAAGCACCTTTCAATAATGAATACATAAACATAGCAGGTAATTATGCTGCAAATAAACTAATATTATCCTGCAAATAAATACACCGTTTTCCACAAGTCATCAATTTTAACTATGTTTTTAACTGTAAATATTCAAATTTTTTCATTAATTCATTAATGAGTCTGAAAACGTGGCCCACTTTCATCTGACGTAAATCATTTCATCCAACATGTTTTTGGGATTTAGAAGAAAAAAAGCCATTGCAAAATTTAAAGATTTAATTCGAGTGTTAAACGTTTAATTTACAAACAAACATTACCGTGGGCCGGTGAGTCAAAGCTCTGACCCATGAACCACGGAAAAATTGTGACCCCTTTGACGAGGGACCAGACCCACGTCATTTCCATCTCTGGTCTGAATTCCGTATCTTCGAAAGCTCTCACGTAGAAAATGGTCTGGCGGAAGTCAAGAACGACTTCAATCCAGGCAGCACTGCTCGCAAAACAACACTTTTGATTGGGAAGGCTAAAGAAGCTATAACTGGAATGTAGGTTTTTTTTTTTGAGTGACCTCTACAACCTAAGGCTACTTTGCAAGCAATGCGCATAATTCCCTCACGTGCGGAGGCTTCCCGTTTCCGTGGTCGAAAATACGTGTTTTGCCTATTTCATGCGCAAAATGAGCCGACTTTCTGTTTCCTCGTCAAAGCAAAAAGTGTGAAGCCACTTTCCTTCATGTCAGCATTAAAATCTCAATTTTTAGAAACTTGCTTTTTACGCAACGCAGTTAAAGGGACATTCCTCCCAGCGCCATTTTTCTCGATCCTCCACAACAAGTACGGCCCCAAAACAAGGATGCTTCCAATCCTTCCATATGTATTTCATTTGGTTTGGCAGTGTTATACTACGAGCCTGTGGCAGGGACAGTTCTTGTCGCGAGAGCGCGCTGTAAACATGATCGTATCGAGCTCGTCCATGTATTAGCATTGAATTCAATGGGAATGATGTGATACGGTCTCGTTTCGAGACGCTGTTATGGCTACGTAAAACAAACAAAATAATTTTTACAATTAAGAAAGATCATTTACGGTTCCTCTCATAATATAGCGAAGTGAGAAAATGTTTATACCAGTAGAAGTATTTTTTAAAACGATTTAAAAACAAGGTTCGCGACACAACGCATCATTTACATTCTATTACATTCTATTACAGGCAACAAGTGTAACGCAGGCAAGCCATCCAAATTCAGCTGCCCAACAGTCAAACAAACAAAAATAATTGTGAAATATTGAATTAAACACGTTCAATTAAAAGCAAGTACAAATAAAGTAAAATAAGACGAGTTTAACCCCACGTGTGTAAAATTAACCAAATAACTCGCACGAAAAACGGTCGGACTACGGTAATTGTTAAATCGACAGAAATCGTCTGGTGATTTCGGTAGTTCTATTACTTTCGACAATCAAAGCATGGCGAGAACTGTTTACAGTTCAATTAACACGGGTCCCCTGTAGTGTGAGTATTTTCAATTCTCCGTCTTGCATTTAAATCTGTTTAATAAAGGCATATGATTGTATTGCAATAAAGGGTGGGGTTAAGTGCCCACCACCAGAGCCAAGAGTAAAATTTGGTAAAAGTGTACAAATAAGACATCAAAAATCAAAAATTCTGAATTGTTTTTTTGAACGTTTAAAGATAAAATAAACAGCTGAAACTGAGTTATTGTACAAGGTGCCGAGAGACTTAAATCAACTCCCCCCCCCCTCCTCCACTTCTCCTTCGCTCCGAAGCCGAGTTTTCGAACCCTATTCCGACTTTCAATTTTTTGGCTCCCTCTCATACCAAAAAATACAGGTCTTTAATGGTTATTTCAAACAGTGACTCTTCTTAAACAAATACATTCGTAGCCATACAAGGATTTCCAACCATTCGTATAATGCTTCCCAATGTCTAACGGGGACACGGGTGTATCGTTTTTACCTTCACGTACACATAAATATTTCATTCGCCATGCTTGAGTAGTAGGCCTATAAAGTTTGTTGCAGCCCCGGAAATGCTTATCTTTCTAACCTTTTGTAATCGTAAAAAAGATAAATAAAAAAAAAAGAGCACCATTTCTATTCAAAGCTGAAACGCAAGAAGCCTGAGCGAAAGGAAATGACTGGCGATATACCTAAACGAGGGCCGAATCCAACTTGAGACAAAAGGCAGGGGCCTTCCGTGTAATCTTTTGTTCAGTGCTTTCCATCAATCACCTTAAGTCCTTCCTCAAAGAAGTATAGTTCGCACTTTCTGTCCGTTTCTTGGGTTAACATAAACAGAAGAAGTTTGCATCATGAAACATAAATTCAGAAATGCAATTTTGGAACTTATGCAATGTTATTGTTATTACGGTTATCTTTACTAATTTGTTGACGTATTTTGTTGATTTCCAATTGGCATGTTAACGCGTAAATTACTCGACGATTTTTCTTTTTCTTAAAAAAAAACGAACAATGAGCTCTCTAAGAAAAGAAAAGTCATAAAGTAATTAACGCTTTAACATGTTTTACTAATTAAATTTATAAAAAACGTCAACAAATTAATAAAACTTTTACTATATAGGGCAGTATGTGGCATTACGGTGGATAAAGTAATGGGAGAAAAGTTCTATAAAGGTTTTTTTAATGAATTTTATGGTTTGCCATGCTCCAAAAAAAAATTAAAAATATCGCTTCAAAGGGCTTGTTTCCTTGAAAAATTCCAACACCGGAAAAATTAACCCTGCAGAAAAATGGGAGGGGGGTGGGGAGGAAACACGAATGTGTTGTCAACATAACTATATTGAAAAGGCATTTCATCGTTAATTTTGGGCTCTTTTTGACTTCCCCCCCCCTCCCCCTCCCCAAATTGAGCCATTGAACAAGCAATATTTACGACTTCAGGGCAAATGTGCGAAGGTTACAACGCTAACTTCATTGAAATGTCTCCAACGTGAAGATATCCAGATTTCATGTACGGAGACCGAAGGTCGCACGCGTCCATCATAAATCTACGTGCGTGAGGTTGCGGTATTTAGCTGCAAGGCTCGACGTGAAAAGCGGCATCGTAACATAACGCAAGCCATTTCGTGCCGTTGTTGGTCATTGTCTACTTAACATAGCGCGTGCATTTCCACATAATTCAGTACTATTGATCCACACGAGAAGCTCACCACACCCGAACAATAAAAGCAACCAAACACGGTCGAGACACAACAATAGAAATTTCGGGGCGTTGGGCTTTCGGCGGGTCGTAAAAAGTTAAAACGTTGTTGGTTCGTCGGCAGCGTTTTCTTACGTGGTTGTTTGTATACGCGAGTAATGATATAGGCCTATAACCTAAAGTGATGAGGCTGTCATTGCACCGGGATATGGATCGATATACTCGTTTACCTTGTACTTTGAATTTGTGGATGAAAATGTATGATGAAAAAACCTATCAAGCTGCAAAGATCGTATGATACGGTACAGGACTTTCAGTCCTCGTATGTTTCCAATTGTAGGATTACTGTAAAGCTCATATAAATCGTGAAATGCTGCGATATTTCCGATATTTTTCAGGTACGAACTAAAATATTGACCTGTTTGTGGTGTGTTTCCTTGATATACCAATAATTATTTAGTTCCTAAAAGAGGAACATCGATCTTCCACGTCCGTGGCACTGCAACATGGAATGAAAAAGAAACGTGACTTGGTCGAGCGGCCAAATATGGCCAAGTAAAGCATGTACCAACCGTGACGTGCACTCAGAAGTGATTTTTATCTTCTTATTGTATTGCAGGATAACCAAAAATGTATTTGTCTTGTAATACAATGGACACTCTCCCACTGCATCCATGAAAGTGTGTGGAGGCCGGGTCAGGGGAGTGCGCTGATTGAGTGAGCGAAGCGAACGAAAATCAGCGTTTGCTAGCCAGTGTGCACAAAAATACATAGACGGGATACACGCCATCCGAAACAAACACATGTGAGAGCAAAACCGTCCAATGTTGCAAACGATGCATCAAACACGTCAGCTAGTAATTCACATAAACCTCCGGTAAATGTTGTTTGATTTTCATGTAAAGCTTCTATTTTTAACAAAAAAATTCGTATATTTCTTATTTATTTTAACCAATTGAAGTTGGCAGCGAGCCCTGTACAAATTTTCTACAATCTTGTCACTCTCCGAGTCCGTCCCGAGAAAGGACGTCTTTTTTCCTAGGTTACACCATCGTGCAGCATTTTAACTTTGACCACTTTGGGTTTTTTTTCTGTCAGCAGGGGGATCTGTAGTCAAATACAAAAAGCCATAAACTATTTTTAGACTTCATATTTAGATGGTTGAGAGTGGCAATGATTCTTACAAACCCAAGTCACCGGCAAGAATCCGACCTACATGGTTAAAGCGCCATCTACCAATAGAATAAATAAGACAGGTCCATAAAATCTTTACAAATCCGAATGAAACAGTGTGAGTATCGTAGGCGTACTACAATCAGGGTTTGCTTGTCTACTTGGCCATGTGACTTAACCGTCAGTACGCAGTACACAACTGTCGAGCCCTCAATTCCCCCCCCCCCCACTTCCCTCAGTACACAACAAGTGATGCCAAGAAATGTCTGAACTACAAACTTCCAACAATATGACACAGTGCTTTTCACACGATCCGTGTGTCGAGTTGGCTAGTGGGGGGTCTACTGCATTGCACTCCCAACTCTAAAGGCCGGTTTAATTCCAGGATTCGTGCTAACACTTGAATTTTTCCGACATTATTGCTGCTCACTTGTCATTCTTAGCCGTTCACAATGTTGGCTCTATTACACTTTTTTTTCATTTCTGAGCTATCTCTACCTGGAATGCGTTATCTTTCCTCACTAGTCATATGTCGTTCGCTTCTCTCGCTCTATTGGCGTCTAGCTTTGCTTCACATAGCTTACTCGACCATCACAAAATCGATGTACGAATCTGATTATTTCAACGCAGTTGCATGCCTGCATTTCACCTATCAAACATCATTCAAAAAGCACGATTTGCTTGTTTGTTTGCATGTTTGTAGGCCTACACTCCGGATGTAAGGCCTTTGCGAAGGTGAGAGTGGTGCTGAATGAAAGATTGAGGGAGCAAAACGAGAAATGCGTTGACAAAGTGTACTATATATATATAGCCTATGTGAAAACCGCTCGCTCAATCCACGCATCTCTGTGCTTCAGAAACGCGAATGTCCTTTTAAAACCTACAGGCCTGCTTTTTCCGTTGAGTCTAGTCAGTTGAAGCAAAACCAGTTTCTATCGTGTTGCTGATACATGATGCAAAATACACATCCAACATAAAACATAAACATAAAATTCCTCCAGAAAAGAGGTAGAGGTGACGATGAGACCATGTGACCTTTTGTACATTCACAGTCCTACGAAAGTTAACTGTGTGTGATATCCACCCAAAACAGGTATAAAAGAAGACGCCAAGTTTCCAAAAAGGGACGGCCTTTGAAAGTATAGTGCTATCATTCAACCATGGAAAGGCCGCCAAGGTTAATCCTATTAGCCAAGTTAATGCAACGAATGATACTTTGGACGTTCAAGGAAAACTTTGAAGGAAAACTTCTGATTTACATTTACCTTTCGAACTTGACAAACAGGATTAACCTTGGCGGCCTTTCCCTGCTTGAATGATATCCCTACTTTTAAAGACCGACCCTTTTTGGAAACTTGGCGGCTTCTCTAATACCAGTTTTGATTTTGGGTGAATAAATAACATAATATAATAAGTTTACCTGAACAGTAACTTTGCCTGATCGCACTCTGACGTTATGATCAGCCTTCAGAGAAGTTTTTTGAGTATTTAAGGGTCGGAAATGCAAGTCTCCGGTGTGAAAATAGGCCGTACCGAAGCGTAATTTAATTATCTTTCATTTAGCGCAACTCTTATCTTTGTATGTGCCTTATTGGAGGAGGTGAAACAACAACCCCCCCCCCCCCCCGGACACACACACACACACACACATACACACACTTCCCAGTAAAATCGTCCCTGGGCGGCGCCGCGATCTAGACACGCTGGAGCAAGGTCCATGCTTTATTTATACGCTCTTCACACGCTTCAGAGACGTTTCTATCCTGATACAGGCAAGAAGCATAGTTCAACTTTATTTCCTCCAGTATCTTTGCGAAACAGCCATTTTCCCCTTTGATGGCCCCTTTCGTATCATCAGCTGGGTCGACGGTCCGTGTAGGTGTTAGACAAGGGAGTGGCCTTGGATTCTCCTTATGGAGTTACAGGTACGACCAGACTGTTGCCTTATCTGGACTGGGCAGATAACCAGCCAACACGCGCGGTCCACGGGGAGACGCCTTCTACCGGGCTGGACCCAATTAAACGTGGC
>JAHWFP010176931.1:0-23826 GCA_023313725.1 Lithobius niger
CCCGCAGGAATTGTCCCAGAAACGGCTTGTTTGAAAGCTTCTGCACCTTCGTTACAGGCTAATGAAACTGTATGCCACCTAAGTTTCACACGTCACCTTTGCCCGAACGAAGATGCAAACGCCCCTGTGTCCACACTTATCACCAAATAGGACCTCTGCGCCTGTCAATCATTCTATTGTTGTGTTCGGTTTTATTAATTGTTCCCGCATTCGGCGCTTTGAGTTTACCTGCCGATATAATTAACTGTCCCATGCGGGAGTGATTTATTGTTGTTCTTCGAAGTGATCCATCATGAGCGACGATCTTATCATAATTAAATTGACTTCTAGAAAGTAATTTAGGTTCTACGAAATGTTGTAAATATTGTCAACTGGTAATGCCATCCTTTAAACTCTAACAATAGGTATAATTCTACTGGTTCGTGTTACAATGATCTTGCCACCTCTCGGTCGTCTTTGAAAAGGACTTAACTGGAGTCAATTTGATTTATCCGAATAAATATTCGGTTCATATAATAATGTACGATATTTATGCAAATATGTACCCAATTAATTAATTGTATTGTTTATGTTATAAAGACTAATCAAGCCATTAATTAATTTCTTACAATCAGAATTCCTGCAGCCAAGCAGAAAATATTACGGAACGTACTTGTGACGAAATCTTTTGAAAACCACAACGGACATCTTACAGCTGAATATTTTAATTTCTTTTGAAGTTGGATTCATAACTTTATTAATTGGACCCTCAAACGTGATGATCCATGTTAGGGATGAGTCGGTTTCACTTTTTTGACTTCGGTTTCGGTTTTCACGCACACAATACCGCGGTTTCGGTTTCGGTATCGGTTTTTGCCACCATCCACCCAAACCAGCTATTTCTAGTTTGGTTTCTTGTAACATTAGTATTACTAGCTTTTAACTCATTCCTGCTTACACTTTCAGTAGCGTCATAGACCATGGGCCTAGCTGTGGCACCATTTTCCTCTACTATTTTCTATTTAATGGCTGTTATTTATACGTACAAAATGATAATTATTAAAAAAAAATTAGGAAAACAGATCAATTTTTGATTTTTCGAACACCGTACAAAAAACCGACACAAAATCCGAATCGGTTTCGGTTTTCAGTAAAAACCGAAAATTCGGTTTCGGTTTCCGACTCATCCCTAAAATATGTTAATGCTATAACAATCAGGCTGCTAGTACTGTGCTCCCTAGCACGCTTGCTGCCACTCTCGTCCGAGAAATACGTAAAACATATAATGGATAAAACCTGAGAATCAATTTTCGCCACATACAACATTACCAATCATATTTTTGCCTACACGGCACAAATTAAAATGGTGAGATCAATTTTCAACATGGCACGAACCTCTTGCACAATTTAAAACCTGGCCCTCAGTTGGGTTGATGGTTAACGTAGACTATAACAACGAAATACAGCTTCACCCATACTATGTCAATTTAATTTAGTCGGTTGAGATAACAAATTCAGTTTATCGGGCGCTTTCCAGAAACGCTTCGAGTAGCCCGCAACTGTAGTAGGCTGTGGAGCTTTGAAGGAGATTTTATTGCTTTCTGTTTCCCAACTCGCATCTTAGTGGGCTCTTCATTTGCTTTTGGCGGGGTTTGCCTGATTAATACAGGGGGCGTCACCTTCTGCTTCTCCAATTTCCCTTAACATGATGCTGGTGTTCGGAAGCTTCGACCAGTTGCATCGGGTGATGTTGCCTTATTAAGAAATTTCTTAGGCGTTTGCACACCTGACCTTCGTGATTGGCCAACAGGCCTATGTTTTGAATTTGCATTAGAATGATTAAATTAGTGACTCCCTTGTTCTGGCTGATGTCTGCCCAAAGAAAGCCAATGGACGGAAAGCCAATGGGCTCGAAATTGGTTAACTAAATACGGATGCAGACTGCCTGAGCGGGGAATCGAATCCACGACCTCTGAAATCAAAGGCCAAGACCCTACCGCTAAACCAGACTGACACGGCCAAAAGGAAACGTCCATAGGTAGCATTTAACACGCACATTATACATGTAATCATACACTGTATGACAGCTATTATGTGTCCTGGGGTGTGGCAATGGCCATAAACGTAGTCTTCAGCTTTATCAGCCTCTGCTGATTCTAGAGGTAATGCTAGGGACACAGTAGCTTTTAAACCCAGGTTTTTTTTTTAAGAACTTTCCTTTGGATACTGTAAGACTGGATACCCCTACCAATTTATCTCCAAATTATTTCATTATTGATTTCCTTAATTTTATCAAATCACAATGCTTAGTTAAAGTTTTTAACGCAACAATACTCATTAATAGATGCATCACTCTTTCCGACACAGCAGATGGTAAGCGCTCAGTGTCATCTAATTCAGGTTAAAGCATTTGGTAACTGAGGAGAAATGATATTAAGTATCCTATCCAATATTTTTTGACCTACCGACGCCATTAAGACATCAATTTTGTCAGTTGAAGCTACCTTTTTTAGCCCTGAAAAAAATGTCAATTCTATTTGAGTACTTTTCCCAGGTGTCCGTTTCCAAATCAAATTCTGAATATAATCCTGATAATTTATCCGACATATCTGAATCGGAATCGTTACTTACTGGGTTAATATTTACAACACTAGCAACACCATTTGCTGCATTTGCTACATTAATGTTCAAGCTAACAGCTGGAACGGCCACTACAGGTGGGAGACTTTTCACCCATGACTTGCATACAATATGCCTTCAAAAAGTAATTTGAACTTTTAACAATACAATTAATCGTAATTGAAGGCACTCGAGACCACTAGAAAATTACTTTACTAAGCCACCGATTTTTAAGTAGCCTACCTAGCCTACTCTAACCTACGAACATTAAGTAGAATTTAAACACAGTTTTACTAACGTACACTTCACAAGCAGTTTTAAAACAACAATGTAGGCCTATGCAATTACGCACGATGACCAAATTTCACTAAACTCTTAGTATTTAAAAAGTACCGCACAACCAGCCAGGATAAGGGCATGACATAATCGCATTACCGAAGACTAATTAGTTGTATTTTTGCCTTAGTTTTTCCGCTTTGTAGTATTGGCGATGCAAACCAAGCCGATGAGTTGCTTCAGACACAACCATTGTACAAATTATTCATCAGTAATACAATTGTCTCTCCAATTCTAGTTAATAAGGTACTAATTTTAACTACAATTATTATCACCATACTTTGTTTACCACTCAAACAACCAAGCAGTACAGAAGAAACTTTTAAGTTTAATTAAAAAATTAAACTAGGCATTTTCCACGTCGCCAACTGTGGGCAAACGCACAAGTTCTACCTAAAATAATGAGAAGACACATCGCAGGCTAGCAAATTGTGGTCATTTATTATTAGCCAGAGGTTCTTTTATAAACTTGTACAGTCACGTAAGTAGTCAGCTGTTGATGACAACCTTATATAGTATGGCAGTATGGTAGTTAACAAGTATGGCACTAAAACTCTGGTGAGGTATGCGAGTATTCCTAGCTACAATGGGATGGGTTAACCACTAAGGATAATAATGCTAACTATTGACCGTGCCACAAGTAACGACACGACAGAAATATTATCAGATGGCGCAATGGTAAAATCGTATAATTTTTCCCATTTGTAAACGTGCGTACAACTACCTGTGTGTAACAAATCCACTTTTGCAAAGCTCATAAACGAATGCACAAAATTTGCACAAATCTGGCTTGTATCACTTACATTTAACCCAGTTAACATAAGTTTGTAATTATATGTATTAGATTTGATCATCTTGGCCACGAGTGGTAATAATCGAGTGTGTAATTCAAACACCTTCCCTCAAAATACACATTTATACGGCTTTTAGTCGAAGATTGTATAAGCACTTTGCTCTGAAATTACACGTTAAACACGGCTTTAAAGCACATCTATACCATGCGCCAAGGCTGTTTTCCGTGACACGCACACACGTGATTGGGCTAGTCCACTCAGACGATCAAAGAGCCACTATTCTCGTTCGTTACTGGCTGACTTATGATGACATCACGGCAAACAGCCTTGGCTCGTGGTATAATGACCACAAACCATGAACAAAGAATTTTATTAAAGAGGTAAACGTTAGCTAAGCCTGCATAAATTAGCATGAGTGAATCCAATACGTTCTCAATCGCCAGTGAACAATCTGAAAAGGTTAATGCGACAAATGACAACAGATGGCACCATGGTTTCATACGATTTTTTTCACATTCACTATGCTAAAAATGATAGCTTAACATTAACGTTTTCAGGTAAGATGTACCCGCTGGAATCAGATTTTCGACGCCAGCAGTCTATTTGGTAAGTAATAAATTTGCACGGCCATACCTACGATGTTTGTATAACACGGAAATATTGGTCATAGGATTGGATCAAATTAAATCAACCATGTGTGTAGGCTAAAAAGTAAACTTTAACCGTGTAGGCTAAATTTTACTTTAACCGCAAATTTTTGAAGGCTCCGAAATTTGTTATTATACTTACACTACGATGTTAGTATTAGAGTTTTGACTTATAGAAAGCGCATTAAGTATTTTTTTTTGAATGCAAGTTTGTTTCACTTAGCTACAAAACCTGAAAATGCAGGGTTTGACGTTTGGATTTCTTTTATCTTGATTTCAAAAAAAGTAAAAGCTAGTTGTACGTCTAATCTACGTTAATAAAGGTTTAAAACGTTTTTATAAACAACATATTAAAATAAGGGAAGTAATTCAGCATTATTAAAAAACGAACCACAGCATAACAGACAGGTACGTGTGGTGTAACCTTTTGTCTCTTTTATTACTAGACTAAATTATCATTTTTTTTGTAAAAGATATATTCGGGGGAGGGGGTGGGGGAAGGAAAGGGAAAAAATAAAGACCAGAAGTCTTTGGGACTATTCTGAGCAGTCCTTTAGCCCTGCCATGATCGGATGTTTTCTGGTTCGAATCTCTGGGTTTGCTTCTGACTTTACCGGACACTCTTTTGGATGCAAAAAAATCTGCAACATGGCTAACATTCATGTTGAGTCTGCTCAGAAAGGAATTGAACTTCTGAACTGATTACCTTGGCAACCACCACTTATCTCTCTAAATAATAAGTTCTCTTTTTTTGGATAAAAAGAAATTAAGGTCATGGGCACTTGTAGGCCATCCACGATATTGCTAAGGGAAATCGGGAGAGGCCATCAATTGTGCCGGTCATGTCTGTGGTAGTCTGCCTCGCTTCAGTCAAAGATTGTTTGTTACTTTTGTTGAATAAAGGATCTGCTCCTTAAAATTAATAAATAAAATTGCCAATAGAAAATAAAATCGTTCATATGGACTGAAAATAAATCACAGTACTGTGTTCTGACAGTATAAATCACCGAGTACCAACTTAAGCTACGCACAAATTGAGTATTAAAGTCAAAGTGTACAACTGATACTACATAACCAATACACAGTTTCTGTGAATGCCGAGTTGGTACACAGTAATGTGTACTGTCAGTGCACACAGTACTTCCACTAGCCTTTTCCGAAGGTGGGTGCAAGGATAAAATATAGGGCCCTCAAAGACAACAATTTTGCGTTCATGGTTGTGGCTTATTTGACAGGCTAGTAGTTTTACATAAAAATTTCGGCCCCTGTGCACCACCATTTAATTGCTGCGACACTGAGTGCTCAGTATCTTCAGGGTACATGGCTTGCACCAAGAATTTATACCCCAAACCCCATACCTCAAACCCTATAACTTCGTGTTTTCACTCACCACCTTGTCAAGACTCCCAGAATTCCAGCAAGTATTTCAGTTCTGACTATGCGCCTGATGGGAAGATGACCCCCCAAACTTGTAGTTAGCCTAACCAAATTAAAGTGTTATTGAAATTATTATAATTGTTATGATTATTTGTTAATAGCTTGGTTGCTGATGCTGACACATATGACTTTTTCTTTCCAGTAGAAAAATATGTTTAATGTAATCACCATCCTAATTTTTTTCAGGTAGCGGAACCAATTTGATGAGGCATCTCCAGAAGACCAAGTTCCTGTTTCAGATGTCAAAGAGGTCTTGAAATCTCGGACAACAACACAGATTGGGCTTATAACGTGCCTAGCCTTTCCCAATGTCTTACATAAGAAAAAAAGTAAAACCTACTACTATCGTGGGTTGCATCAGCTTACTTTTGTGAGGAAGATGTTGTTGCTAACTCCTGTGTTGAAGATGCAAGCGATTTTGGCCTTGCAACATTTCAAGGTCTGTTACCAGCTCCCAGTTCAGTTGATGCACCTGAAGTCACCAGCGAAATATTACCACTAAATACCCACAAAGAAAGAACTGGAATACGATAAAAAAAAAAGTTGTGAGTGCAGCAAATGTTACGGACAGCAGGTGATATTTTTACATTTCAAGAGTAATGACCAACTGAAGAAAATTAAAGAAGCTGTCCACATCTTTGGAGGCATAATTGAGTCAATGCTAACTGTTGATGTAACATTGGTCATTACTAGTAGAGGGGAAATGCGATTTGAGCTGGAAACAGACACCTCCCCCCCAAAAGTAAACAAACACAAAATAAGAAGAAAAGAAAAAATTCGTGAAGTACTGCTCCGAGATTCGAACCTGGCTCGTTCGAACGAGTGGCAGCGATGCTATCCAGTATACTGATTTTCTTAGCTGGAAGACTGCTGTTAATGGTAGGTAGTTATAGTTGGACTAATTTTTTTTTTAACTGGTAGTAGCATCACTTTTTTTTAAATAATAGTCACCTCTCCTCCCCCATTTGCTTTTGTCATTCATTTTCATCTTTATTTATTTACATTTATTTACTTTACGGTAATAAAATAGTCCCTTCTTTTATTAAATCTCGTGCGTGCTGCCAGCATGTTCAGCACGGAGGTAAAATCGATTTTTCTGACGTCTGCTAACCACCTGCGCTGTCTGGCTGCCTAGCAACAAAAATAATGACGTGTACAATCTAGAATATTCGAGCAAGTGGCTGGGCAGCCAGACAGCGGAGGTAGGTAGGTGGTTTACGCTCGCCGATGCGAGTTTTACAATTTAAAAAGTAAAAATGCTGCAATTTTGAATTTAACAAGACGAGGGTTGCTGCTAGTGATTTAAGTGGGCTGTTATAAAACGACATAAGGTGCAGTAAAAGGAGACGAGTAATATTCAACACGTGGACATTGATCCGCTGGCGAGTCGGAATATCGATCTTTTTTTTCTCCCAATGGTTAGCGCACCGCAAAGTCAAACATGGTTAGCACACCATGCAAACTGAAACCTAGAATTTGAATTATTTATTTTAATATTATTAACTAACTAGACCTACTTTTTCTTAATGCTTTATTTTATTGACCACTTCGAATAAATTGTTACAACCTATATGAAAATAATACAGTACTGCCAAGCAATATTGTCCGCATAAAATTTCGTTAACCCCTTGAATTCTTCTCTTATTCCATATAATTTTCTTGTCGCGGAGGTAATTATAGATTTCTATCGGTGGTTTAAGACCGAAGCTGTCGAAATAAAATGTGCATGAACCTATTTTATTCAAATAAGCGGTACAGTGACTTCCCTCGCCTTCGTTCGAATCTTGCAAGTTTATTATTCCGCATTCTACAGCTTTGGAGCGTGTAGGTAGTAGATCTTTGCTGTAGACCCCTCTAAACGTATTTATTCCTAGCTTTTTGGCATATTTGGTGAGGTCCAAGTTCGTCAAGGGTCTGTTCAAAGGTACCCCGTCTTCATGTAAAATCCTCGTCCAGACTGTTTTTTTTTCTTCCTCTCAATCCCGCACCTTTCTTCGACGCGGCGGCGAGTGCTTCCATCTTAGCGTTGTGACGTTTTATTTCTTCAAGTTGCCTCGCGTTAGCCTTGGAGTCATTGACAGCTTTCGCGATTCCTGCTGCGCCACCTGCTGTCGCTCCTAGGGCGGCGAGGATAGGTAAGAGCAGGGGTAAGAAACCATCTTTCTTGACTTGCGTATGTGAAAATTTAAGATTCAATCCCTTGCCGCCCGTTTTAGCTTTTCGTATTCTGGACTGTTGCCTCTTAGTGACGGGTAAGGCCACCTTCCCCGTCTTGAGCTGAGAGTTGGCTAGACGAATGCTGGGTGTTTTACCGGCTTTAATTTGACTCAGCATTCTCTTCTTCTGAGCCGCGGTTAGGCCTACGATGGCTTTTCCGTACATGTTTGGTGATGAGAGTAGAAATAAAAATAACTATTCTTTTATATATTAAAATTTTTTATTCCATATTCTTTTTCGTTACTATTTCATTAAACGTATTTAAGTTTCTTCACACTAGCACTTCGACTTTACTTTTGTCCAACTTCAAACTCATCAATCGATCGCTAATGACTAGGGCGTGGCATCTGGTGTTGGCTGGTACTTGCGCCCCGAATTTAAAACTCAGAGACACGTCGATCACGCTCGACTTAAGCCTTTCATTTTGTTTACTGCAGTCGAAACAGATTAACGGGAAGTTCTTAGCGTACGTGGACACGTCGAAAGCGGGTCCCGTTTGCGTTTCTCCGTAGTAGTGCTTCCTAAAGTTGACTAGGTCTTGATATATGCTCGAAACGTTTCCGCTGGCAAAATCCGCATTCAGATCTAAAAAGGGGTACCTCTCGGAATTCAGAGTAACGTGAGCGTCCGTTAGACTGCAGTGATCAAACACGGCCGGATTTTTCTTTTGATCTCCGTCTCTCCCAGTTTGAAATCCAATTATTACGTATCTCGGCTTCTCGATCGAACTCGTAACGATCAAGTCTCCACGTACAGCTAGTTGTTGTCGGCAAATCGAGCATATCCGAGTACCAGTGCCTGAAAGCCATGGGTACAGTGATCCCAGCATCCACTAACCCGTACAACCTATTTTTCTGAGCGTCGGATGGGGTTACGTGAGGGAAACGCCAGGAAACTTGATCTAGAACGATCTTAACCGGAGCGACTCCCGTGTCCCTGAAGATAGCGTTCGTGTCGGCAGCTCTCATTAAAGTCAACGTTTGCTGAACCCCGTAAATAGCTTTCGTGTAATCTTCGAAGAATCCCATCAAATGCGAGAGGGTATGGCATAAGCGAAGGAACCTTCGGAGTGTGGGCGCTGAGAAGGACGTCTCTCTTGTGTTTGAAGACGGTATTCGTTCCGTCGTCGGCCATACTGGCGCTAGCACCGTCCAGGAACCATCCCCTATTCGCTATGTGCGCCTGGTCTTGCGGGTCGTAGGAGACGATTCCCTTAATGGTGCTGGCAAATCCCGGGTGATTGATCTCGTCCACGGTCTTGTCGCCAATCTGGTACTTGATGTTCGAGAAGAGGTAGGCTATGGCGTTGTTCACGAGAGCTATCTTGTCGGTGGCAGCGTAAGCCGACCCGTCGCCCGCTTTTACCAGGGCACCCTTCAAGTACAGGTAACTTTGATGAGGGTGAGTGAAGAGGTCCTGGTTTTGAACCACTATTCTCAGTTCCGAGTTCACGTTGTTCAAGTTCGTCCCCACTATCGGAGTGTAGTCATGGTAATTGTACTCTACCACGGATTCGTCCAGGGTAAAAGGTTCCTGGACATTTAAATATCCTTCTACTGTCTCCATTTTGTGTAGGCGATGAGACTTTCGAGATCAGGACTCAGGAGTCAGGACTTGTCGGCGTTTAACTTAGGATTCGGTAGATGGCGGTGGTGATGGTAGTTGTCCGGTAGATAGTTTGTTAGTTTTAAAATCTAACATGTTCTAATTATATCCTTTTATTTATAAAAAAATTTGTTTGTTTCTTACTTTTCTCATTTTGTCTTCCTCAAGTGTAAACTCATAGTAACTGTTTCCCCCCTCAAATTAAGCGGACGATCGTCCTGGTCGGTTAGCCACATTCTAATCGAACGAATGATATTGTTGGTTACGGGTAGATAGATCAAGTTGTGAGGAGATTGCACTATCTTGTATCCCGGTGCACAATTAGGAAAGAACGAGTACAGGGTCGGTTGCCTCGATCCATTCACGTACGAATTGCCTACTAGATCGCAGTGTACCAAGATGGAATTGACGTCGAGGATGTTGGCAGTGTTCTCGGCGATGCTGATACCTTGTAGGTACACTCGGCGCTCAAATCCGAATAACTTCCCCACAGTTGTTGGGTCAGCGGCGGAGAAATCTACCTTATATTGTTTGTTCGCGATATGTAGCTCGCATTTCAGAGTATTGGAGTTGCTGATGATGCTAATGTACGAGGCGTCGTTCGGGACGTCCCAGTGCCTACGCTTCTTCATTTCTCCGTAGACGTACTTTTCTATCGCTTCCAATTCGTAGGATCCTTCCGGGATGACGATTTTCGTCCACTCCCTACCGTTGTTGTGACTGTATCTAAACGTGTCCGACTCGAAAGCTTTCACGTTCGGAATGGAGTTGTACGTCCTTAAGTTGACCAGTGCGATCTCCCACCTCTCCTTGTCGTCGTATGTTAGCAGTAGAGGTGTCGAAAACTTGGTGGTGAAATCAGTGGTGTTCGAGGAAAGAACTATGGATGAAGAAGGCATCGTTCTCCTTATGTCGCACTTAACGAAAGTGTATCGTTCGCGATCGATCTTAGACATTTATTAATACAAATTTTTTTTTAGTCTTTTATCAGTTAAAAAAATTCTTTGTTTCTTTTCCGTCTTTTAACATCTCCCAAACTCTTTAATCAACTTGCCGTGCTCGTCATCCGACAGAAGACCGTTCGCTTTCAACTCCGCGTAAATGTGCACGATCTCCTCATCTAGACCAGTGTTCCCAGCATCTCTCGAAGCTCGGATCAGTTTCAATCTTTCGCACAGATCGTTGGGGTCTTTGTAAAACCTGTATCCTTCCCCTTGCTAGTCAGTTGTTGCTGCTGCTGCTGCTTACCAATAACTGATTTAACGAAACCTTCCCCTTGCCGAGCCTTCCCAAACACCGGTTTGATGAAGGTCGCGTACTTGTAACCGGCGCTGGATTTCAGTCTCTTAGCCGCGGGATCGTGGTCTCGGTACACGGCACTGCTTCTCGTAAGAATGTCGTGATAATCCAACAGACTCGGGTGATCGTCGGTCGGTTTTCGCGGATTCTTGAGCATGATCAACTGCCACAACTCGTCGGTACTCTTGTACTTTTTCCCTCCCACCACCACGTCGTCCCCTTCGAAATCCACGTCCGAGTTACCTATCTTGTACTTTTTACTATCCGGCTCGTACCTTATGCCGAAAGTAGGTTCGGTCAAAGCCTCCCTGGTAGCGAACATGCTCAGGTACTCGGTAGCTATTGGTCCTAGTTGAACGGTATCTAGCAAAGACGTCTCCTCTTCCAAGTATCTCATTCGAGCGCTCGGAGTCATGGCTTCGATTTGCTTGAGGGTGCCGGGGGTGAGTGGGCCCATGGAGCTAGATAGTCTCCTCATTGCGCCGGTATTAAAACCCAACTCGGATTCGGAGTCTTCATCATCTTCTTCTCCATCTCTATTATAGCCGGGACCAGTTGCTGCTTCCAAAGCCCTCTAAATGTTGCGAAGTTTTTCTCCATGCTGTATGTCTTGTTTTTGTTGCCCGGCTTCGATTGCCAACAACTCTTTGATCTGGAGATTTCTTTGAGCGGCCGCCTCCTTGCTTTCTTTCGCTCAGAGTTTGGTCTGCTCTCTGATGGGATCTGTCACCGGTTTGAATATCTTGGTGAGATGCTCGGACTCGCTAACCTTTTCTAGCTTGGCATCCTGAATTTACGTTTGAGTCGTTGTTTCAAGGCCTCGTACTGGTCAGAAGCTCGTTGTCGTTTCTTGGTATTCATTTTAGAGATCCTTTTATTTAAGTAAAAAAATTGGGTAGTCGTTGACACGATTCCTTGCTCGTGGTAACACAACACTCGTTCTCGTCAACATCAACACTCGTTCTTGTCAACATCAACACTCGTTCTTGTCAATACCAACACGTTTCTATGTCTAATCCAACATGCGCCTGTACCTACCCTTCTTTCAAAGGTTTGGTCTTGTCGATAGTCAGAAATCCATGCGGGTCAGAGTTCCAGCACTCCCCGCACATTTCCCTAAACTCTTCGAAACTCACGTCGCCTCCTACGTGGTTGTTGTAGACGTGTTTGAGATTGGTATCGTCTTGTCTGAACAGCATCAGGACATTGGCGTTGTCTCGTATCACGCGCTTGGGAATCCTGCTGTAGGTCTGACACAGGTAAAACACGTCCACGTTGGCGTGCCTTCCGTATGCGAAGTACCTCTCGATCTTATCCTGCTTTTCTATCATGCAGTCGTCGAATAAAAACATGGTCTTCTCCTTTTTCTCGTCGCCGTCTACTAACAGTTGTTCGGGTAACGGTATCTCTTCCAAGCTCGAGCAGAACGAGGCCACTTCGGGGCAAGTCTCTTCGAAGGCCCGCCTCAACCATTCGTACTTGCTCTTAAACAGGGTCTTGGAACACACGTAGAGTCTGCCGTACTCTAGCCATCCCTCGTTGCAGAGGATATCTTACCGCACCCAGCCGGACCGCAGATGATGCACCTGAGTTGTTTTGGTAAATTGAGCGGGTTCTTGCTTTTCTCGAAGGGGAGGACGTCCATCGAGTCGTAGTTGATTAGCTTCATTTGTAAGGTTTGAAATATAATAATAATAAAAGTGTTCGTTTACTTACACAAAAAATTTTTTTATAAGTAAAAGCTAAATTAAATCAAATCATGTATTGCTTGAAGTGTAAGCAAGTTACCGGTACTGCAGACCAGGTTATCGTCACGACATCGAACAAACGTCAACTCCTAAAGGGAAAATCCGAGGTCTGCGGGTCGAACAAGGCGCAGTTTCTGAAGCTACAAAGCGGTCCTCGCAAACGATCTAAAGCTCCCACGAAGGGTTCGGGTCTGTTAAATACGATGATAAATAAACTACCTATCGAGCTCCACATCCCGGGGTACAAGTTTTGTGGTCCCGGCACGAAATTGAGCGAGAGGTTAGCGAGAGGAGACACAGGGCGGACGAAGAGTTGGCTTCAGCTGCCAAGAAAATCGTCTTCTCCCTTACCAGAGCGGGGTTGAGCGAGAGAGCCGCTGCCGCAGCTGTCGCCGCCGCCATGAAGACTACAGTCAAGTTGGGAATGGGACAATGAATGAAATAAATGGAAAAATATTTTTTTGTAATAATAAATGGTAAAAACGTAATAAATGGATACTTTAGCCAAAGAACTCCATAAACCAGCTCGTGGACATTACCCTAGGCGTAAGACCGAGGCCACCTTCGTCGACGACCTGTGGCAGATAGATTTGGTCGAGATGATCCTTTACTCCAGAGTCAACAAGGGCTACAAGTACCTGCTCACCCAGATAGACGTGTACAGCAAGTTCGCTCGGGCGGAACCGATCAAATCCAAGTCTACGGACGATGTCACCGCCGCCTTTAAAAAAAATGTTGGTTTTAGCCAAGCCAAGCCTCGTACAATCCGACGAAGGTACGGAATTTTTCAACTCGACATTCTCCCCTCTGATGAAGCGACAGGGTATCAACCACTACCACTCCTATTCAGAGACCAAGGCAAGCGTGGTCGAACGTTTCAATCGCACGCTGAAGACTTTGATGTGGAGGGAATTCACGCGTAGGGGAAGTTATAAGTGGGTAAACTTACTTCCTGCTCTGCTAGACAAGTACAACGGTTCCGTGCATAGAACAATCAAAGCGAGGCCGAAAGATGTGAACGAGGGGAAAGTTAAACTTCTAAAATCCCCAGTTCCTGGACGATTTACAAAACCTAATAAATTCGAGGTCGGAGATAATGTCCGAGTATCTCACGTAAAGGGGGCGTTCGACAAGGGTTACCTTCAAAACTGGACCAACGAAATTTATACTATAAAGTAAAAAAGATCCTGAAAGATTACGGCGGGGAAAGCGTAAAGGGTGGTTTTTACGAGTGGGAGCTGCAAAAGACGAGCGTTCCAGACCTGTTTCTGGTGGAGAAAGTGTTAAAGACTAAGAGTCGGGAAAAAGACCAGTTAGTTGGTCAAGTGGTGGGGATATGATGATAAGTTTAACAGTTGAGTCGATAATCTAGACGAGTTGGGGTAATGTTGTAAACAGAGTGTACAATTTTTTTCTTATATTAAAGAGTTCGCATCTCATTTGATCTTACAAATTTTTTTCTATATATAAAGTTTCATCTAGTTTGATGTTTCAAATTTCTTCCTATATATAAAGAGTTGACATCTAGTTTGTACCTATTGATTCAGATTCGCATTATGTCATCGCCAACCAAAACCACCTTTACCTGCGTGTACTGCGCCGAGGTGTTCTCCACCCAAGACCAACTGCGAGTCCACCTTCGTACTCACCATCCGTCCGAACGTGAAGAATGTGCGTGCTTTACTGATTGTTTGCCCGACTCGCTCAGAGATTGCCCACCTCTCTCGTGCAGAGAAGGACTGAATCATCGTGAATATGAGATGTCAGTGGCGGAAGAGGTTATCGTAGCAGACCCACTGCAGTTTCTGCTATCGATTCGTTTAGCACTGCATACCTTTCTGGTCGTATGCCTGGATGAATGGACCAACTGCAAGGCTCAGTTCTGCCTAGACATGGAGTTCGTTAGGGACACAGCCACGATTCCTTCGTATTTCTGGTCCCGGTACGCTGAGATTTACAACCCCCATGACATCCCCGCACTGTTGGATAATGCCTTCGACAAAATTCAAAACTCCATTGATGCTTTTGCTGAACGGGGGAGTGGATGGGTGATTTCGCGAGTCAACAATCTCGTCATTAGGGTAGCGAAATATCGACCACTGGGCGCATCGTCGTACATTCCTCTCCCAAAGGCTCTCCAAAATATAACCAGCTCACTGGTCAATGTTCAAAATTTTAACGACCATAAATGTTTTTTATATTCCGTACTAGCAGCGGTTCTCGAACTGGACAGCGTCGACCCCCAAAGACTACTAAGAAATCGAGGACAAGCTCGACATCTCGATGCTTTGCTACCCGGTGAAGCTGGGCCAAATTGGTAAATTCGAAAAGGTCAACGACCTTTCAATTAACGTCATCGGGTACAGTAGGAAAGAAGGCTTGCATCCACTTCGAGTTTCCAAAAACTTAGATGTGCAGCCTATTGATCTCCTACTGTTGACAGCTGAGAACGAAAATGAAGAAGTTTTAAACACCCACTACTGCGCTATTAGTGACATAGCAAAATTTCTACGGCATCAAGGCTTGGGTTACCATGCGAAATTCTACTGCCGTAACTGCTTTGCTGGGTTTGGAAAGGAGTGGATGCTCGTTACTCATCGTAAAGACTGCGTTAAAATTAATTCCGCACAATCGTTAAAATTTAAGAAGCCAGGCGAAAACTTCAACTTTCGTCACTTGAACCGCAAAAACCCATTCCCTCGTGTAATATACGCTGATTTCGAGTGCATGCTTCGTCCTATTCAAACTGCACAACCCAACCCTTCTACCAGTTCGACTACTAAAATCCAACAGCACGCACCCTGCAGTTTTGGCTATGTCGTGGTGGGACAAAACGGGGAGATCATTAACCGGGTTTATCACTTGGCAGAAGACGCGGTAAAAGTTTTTTTATGAACGTATGGTTGACGAAGCCCAAGATTATGCTACCTTGCTCAAGGACATAAAACCCCTTAATCTCAGCAAAACTGAGCAAGCTGATTTCAATAATGCGACCATCTGCTATTATTGTGAAAAACCCTTCATTCTAAACCCAAGGAAAAAAGGTGAAAGGAAGGTTAGGGACCACTGCCACATCAGCGGGAAGTACAGAGGAGCCTCACATTCCAAATGCAATTTGTCCGCGCGTGAACGGAGGACTATCCCCATCATCTTTCATGGACTCGAGCGTTACGACATGCAACTCCTGATACCTGCCGTAAACACCTTCCCGGGAAATGTGGAAGTTATTGCTCGTAATGCCGAAAGGTTCCCGTCCATGACGATCATGACCGAGTCGTGTGGGATACACCTCCGTTTTATCGACAGCTTGAACTTCCTCAATGCCTCGCTCGCCACGTTGGTGGAAAACCGAAAGACGGCAAGTTTCCCATACTCGAGGCTGGTTTGGGCTCGGGGTTAAAAGATGGTTGGTTTAGCGAAGAAGTGACCACGGACAATGCACTGAAACTTCTAACTCGAAAAGGGGTGTATCCTTACGACCACGAAACCAACATGTCCATTTTTAACAAGGAAGAACTACCCACAAGGAATGCCTTTTTCTCCAAGCTAAAGGACGAAGAGTTAGCGGGACATAAATACGTGAAAGCACTAAACCTCTGGCTGAAGATGCGCGAGAAAAAATTTGCTTGTTACCACGAGATCTACCAAATGACTGACGTATTTCTGCTGGCTGACGTGTTTGAAGAGTTCAGGAAAATCTGTCTTGAAAACAACAACTTGCATCCCTGCTACTATATCTCAACTCCGGGGTTCAGCTGGGCTGCCCTCCTCCGTCTTACAGGGTCTAAGTTGGAACTGTTCAAGCATAGCGGAAAACACAACCTGATCATGTCTGGCATTCGTGGTGGGGTGTCCTTTATAGGGAAGAGGTACGCGAAAGCAAACAACAAGTACCTGCCCAAATCTTACGATCCAAGTTAGCCTTCCACATACATCATCGACTTGGATATGAATAACCTTTACGGCTTTGCCATGTGTGAGTCTCTACCTTACGATGGATTTCGATATCTGACGAAAGAAGAAATTAAAAACTTTGATCTCGAGTATCTCGTAAACTCCACGAGAGCCACAACGGATATCCCTTAGCACCCGAGAAGCTGGAGATTAGAGAGGAGCTCGTATCCCCTTTCTCAAAAAAAATTAGACAAAGATTTGGGCCTTAAAATTCGACCAACCACCAAGCTAGTTCCAAACCTCCGTCATAAGAAGCGTTATGTCGTGCACTATCGCTTACTTAAGTTCTATCGTCAACAGGGCTTAGTTTTGCGCCGGATACGCAGAGTCCTCGCGTTCAACCAGCGCCCATGGATAAAAGACTATATCGTGTTCAACACCGACAAACGTCAACGGTCCACCGTCCCCTTAGAGAAGGACTACTTTAAATTGCTTAATAATTCGGTTTTCGGCAAGACGATGGAGAACAAACAAAACAGGCTAGACGTCAAATTGTGTACCAACTATAAGTCAGCGTTGAAGTCCATGCCCCATGCCGACTCCTTCAAGATTCTCCATGAAAACTTGGTGCAAATTAATCGCCGTGCACGATGCGTCTGGTGCGACCTGCCTACGTACTCGGGGTTTTACATCTTGGAACTTTAGAAACTCGCCATGTTTAACTTCTACTACGGGTACGTACAGCCGAAATATGGGGCTCGGGCTCATGACCGACACTGACTCCTTCATTCTCGAGGTAGCGACGGAGGACATTTACGTGGACATGCGCCGAGACAAAGATCGTTTCGATACCAGCTCCTATCCCCCTGACCACCCCCTCTTTTCCCTCGCAAACAAGCAGGTTTTGGGAAAGATGAAGGACGAGGTGGCAGGGGTCCCCATCTGGGAATTTGTCGGCCTAAGATCCAAGATGTACGCCTTTAGAACCCCCGGGCGTTCAACCATCATGAGGGCCAAGGGTATTCAGTCCTCCTTCGTGAAGAAACAACTTTAACTTCGACGATTACAAGGCCGCCCTTTTCTCGATAACTCCAGCTCAGAAGGGAACCTGGACGAAGATCTCCAGCACCGCCCATGAACTGAGTACGGCGCGCGTAACGAAGTCGCTACTCTCCCCGTACGACGACAAGAGATTCGTCCTGGACGATGGACAAAACACCGTGGCAAACACTTCGCCTCTGGAACGTGGCGGGAGTACAAGGATGAGTTTGATTCAGATGTGGATATTATGAGCGACAAAGAGGGGGAGGAATGGGCCAGTCTCGAGAGAGAGGTATTAGAGTTAAGAGGCGTGAATGATGCGAAACAGCTAGAGGAAGCCAATAAAGCCACTCGTAGACTGGCTCTATTAGAAAATAGGGAACGAATACTGGAGGAGAGAAAGGCCAGAAAGCGTCAGTTGGAAAGAGAGAGATGGTCCGCACTGCAGCCATCTCAGAAGACACTGACACTGACAAAAAAAGCTGCGGGTATGAGCAAAATTCGATCGGAAGAAACGGAAGAGCAGAGAGCAGAAAGACTAGAAAAAGACGCCGCTGCCAAAATAAATAAGAGGCAGAATGAAACGGAAGAGCAGAGAGCAGAAAGGCTAACGAAAAAGGCCGACAACAAAAGAAATAAGAGGCAGAATGAAACGGAAGAGCAGAGAGCAGAAAAGCTAACGAAAAAGGCCGACCACAAAAGAAATAAGAGGCAGAACGAGACTGCGGAAGAGAAGAAAGCTAGGGTTGAAAAACGACGTGCTTAGTATCTGGCCAAGAAGGAGAAGAAAACCTAAATCCCCACCCGCCCCTTCACACCCTAACCCTTACCTTTCATCAACCATTTCCTACACAGCCGCCTATACCATCGGGGACTTTGGTCTCTGGTAGGTCCAACCAAGGTGGGCAGGCGGTTGTGTATCCTTACCTAATCCCTACCTTTCCTTTCAACCCCTCCCTCCATCCAGTGTGTGTATGTGTGAGCGCATGTATGAATGAGTGCGTCCGTAAAATCGGCATTAGTAATGTTTATAAATCAACCTCTTGGCTAATGTCGGTCCTACGCGCGCACTATGAACTGCCAGAAGGAAACGTTCGGCTTTTTTAACTCTACATTTTATTGCCCATAGGGAGGAAAAGCCACGTACAGTTCGTTAACGGAGACTGGGCCCTCCTACCAATTCCTTTCGGTGTCGGTAATCATTTTTGAAAAAATGGTGGTACTAGCAGTATAAAAAATAAGAAAAATAAAAAAAATTACTCTAACTATAACTACCTATCATTAACACCAACAATTCGGCTAAGAACATCAGTATACTGGTTAGCATTGCCGCCACTCATTCGAGCGAGCCAGGTTCGAATCTCGGAGCAGGACTTCACGAATTTCTTTTTTTCTTTTTTGTTTTCTTTTTTGTTTGTGTTTACTTTTGGGGGGGAGGTGTCTGTTTCCAGCTCAAATCGCATTTCCCCTCTACTATTACTGATATTGGCCATTACTGATATTGTTGAGCCTTCTTACTGATATTGTTGAGCCTTCTAAGTCTAATACTGACTTATCTGACGTTCACACGCAGTTTACTAGAGTTAGCCAAGCGTAGAGCTACTCCTTGCACTACATTTGCCGAAAAATGCAGAATTAGCCGAGTCGAAAAACCCAAAGCGATTGTAAGTAAATTATCGTTTCAAGAAGTAAACTGTGTTCCATTTCAAACCAGTAGCCTTAGCGTACCTAGCGATAGTGGAATTATTCACATGAACAGCCCCTTCTTTAAATTCGAAGATGTCGACCAGATAGCTATACAGCCCTGTGTTCAAGCAGTTTCGTAATACTCCAGTACTTTATCTTGAATCTGAGGGAACAGGCTCGCCATTCTACAGAAGCCCGACTGTGAGTACTGCAAAACATGGTACACAAACCTCACGGAGCATTGCCTTCTGAGCATGTTGAAAACGTTCACACTACAGATTTTTCTTTGTTGGATGCCACAATAGCCAAGAGCAGCCTGCAAGCATATCTGGATCAACTTAAAAGTGTAGAATGGATGCCGTATTTCACAGGATTTTGCAGCACTCAGCTACGTTGTGAAATTCCGAGGTACTGTGGAGAAGCTTGGCAGGAAAATGAGTGTGTTTTTTGTGACACCTAAGACCCTAATATTTTCTTCAATTAAAGCATTTTTTGTAAAGTTAAGCAATGGTTTTTCCATGTGCTGCTCAGCTGTAATGAGTAGGATAATATTCATGTGATTGTGTAGAGTATTGTCCTACCACCTGGCGGATTCCGTTGGACTTGTTAAAAGAATTCATAATCATTACTATTGAACCTCTTAACTTATGAATTAAGAGAACTGCACTGATACTGTTATATCGCTCAGCTGCTGCACCAAATTTCTTTGAGTTAGCCGCAGAAAATGTTTCAGCCACCACTTAAAGAAATACAGCCAAAACCACAAATTTTGTAGCTGTAATGCACCTAATTGAAACAGAGCAATCCAGGAATCAAATGGGTGTAGTCTCTAGTAATAAACTACTCGACTCACAAATTTATCAATAGATTTTAAAACCAGTTTCTCTTGCTTGCAAGAAATGTAATATATATGTGTGGTCGTTAGTATTCTGGTTACTTTCAGTTTCAATTTAGCATTCAGTCAATATCAGAATATGCTCGCAGAATATCAGAATATTTTTTGTGCTCTGGGATGGAAATGAGTGGTTCGCATCACAAGTTGCACCAGGTTTAGACATTTTCGTCGAAAAATTTATTTATTTACAATTTAAACTAATTTTCGTTAATAAATTTGTAATTTATTTAAAATTTATATGCTGCACCATCATAGCACAAAGAAATTTATTACTGTGGAAAAAAATACTGTGAAAATACTGTAAATACTGTTAAAATACTGTGAATCCAGTGTTAATTCGCCAGTATGGAGTGAAAATTACAGCATACGCGTAGCTTACAGAATGCTACCTACCGTATTGAGAAATCAACTACTAGAGGCATAAAGTTGAAGATAACTATCGTAACACAAAGAAAATTTGCAGTTTGTATTTAGTAAGAGAAAACACCCTTTTATCATAAATAGGTCTAACTGCGTAGAGGTCACAGAAGCCCTCTAGGTGGTCGGAGCTCTGCGTTTATTCAAATTTACATGGTTGCATACTCAGCCAGCCAGCCAGCCAGCCAGCCAGCCAAATAATTATGCTAAATGTGAACCATTATTTTGTGAATGACACACTTTTCTATTTTGCTTCGCAGTTACGCTAGGCACTTTTTTCCAGGCATTTCGAGCCCTGGTGCTACTGTTATTTTATTGTTAACAGAAATAACAGATAGTGCTCTGGCCGATTTTATTAAATATTATTACCTTTTTTTCAATTGCGAATTTTCCAGAAATGCATAAGCCCCCCCCCCCCCCAACCTTCCACAAAAAGAACATTTTTGTCAGTTAATTCTCACCATTCTTAGAATTTACCCCAAAATTAGCCGTTGTCCAGCTGAATTAGTAGCTAGCCGATGGTGAACAGAAAATGTATGACTAGCCACAATTTAGCAGAGTTTTATTAGTCAGTTGAAAATGACAAAATAAAGCGACCAGTATCAATATCAACAGGATTTATTACTTATCGGTCCAATATAGTGTTTATCACAACAACAAAAATTTACAGATTGTAATTTTGTTTAATTTAGGCTATTATTCAAGTAATTTATTTTTCGGAAGCTTCTTAATGGTGGTAATTTTCAGTCTGTAGCTTGAGTCACTCAAGTTATTTAGCAAACACTGAAACTAGGCCTAATTTTAACCAAAACAGCTTAGAGCACAAAATTGACTGCCAGTTAAGTCTAAAAAGTGAAAATTTTGCACGAGTCATTGCTCCTTCAATCTGAAATACAGCACTGGTAAAGCAAAAATTAATTAGCATTTATCTAGGGCGAGAAAGTATAATTCTAGTTTCGATGTCAGACTGCTCGACGAGGATATAAGATGATAAAAAGTGGTATCGGTGCAGCCCTGCTAACTAGTCTTCAGCTTTCAGACAGTCTTCCTAAATTGCTTGAGTGTATTTTGACAGTCACCAAAGTCTGCTCTTGTGTGTTTGCATTACTTTTTTGTTTCATCAACACTTGCACATATGTACCTTGCAGACTTAGACCCTTACTGTATTGCATACCAAATGCCTAGAATTTGACACCCCTGTCATCAATTATTGTACTAGGTTGTTGAGGTAGACTCAAATAAATACTTCTGTGTTGCAATTTTTTCGTACAAAATTTACTATTGCCACAAACACACACATTACATTTAAAGTGGGTTGATAATGCTGTCAATGGTGACTATAAATGGAGGTGTCAACCCTAAAATCATAGGTGTTGGTATTGTTTTTAAAAAACAGGTGGCAATCAGATGAACCAAATATGTTTCATTGATGTTAAAATAAAGACTAATTAGTAGTAGTCTTGACATTCTCACCTACAGTTCACACAACACCAAATTAGTCCAAGTAACATAAGATTAATAGCGAATTTTTGGTAGCATGGTTCTGCAACTTCCTTCAGGCCGAAGCCTAGAGCACCGTAAGCGACAGTGCTTGGGTTGCCATAAGCTTACAACCCATAGGCTTACGCCTGAAGAAAGTTGCAGGACCGGGCTACCGAAAATATCAGTAATCGCTTTTTACATGGACAAAATATTTGGTGTTGCATGAACTGTAGGTAAGAATGTCAACCAATAGCTGAAATCGACTGAAAATTGATCCATCTGACAAGTAGTCTTGAGTCGGTTGTGTGAGTAACCGAATGTGATACCCAAGAACCAGAGACTCATTTTCTACCCTACCCATTTTCTACCCTACTCACTTGTCTCACTGTTGTTTTTTTATCCATCCAAAACCAAAACTGGTAAAAGAAGCCGCCAAGTTTACAAAAAGGGTCGGCAGTTCAACCAGTGAAAGGTCGCCAAGGTTAATCCAATTAGCCAAGTTAATCGCACCTACTAATAGTTCGAAGGTTAAATGAAAACTAGAAGATTGCTACTAGCGGTAGCAATCTTCAAGTTTTCATTTAACATCCAAAGTATTATTCGGTGCGATTAACTTGGCTAATAGGATTAACCTTGGCGTCCTTTCCCTGGTTGAATGATATCACTACTTTGAAAGGCCGACTTTCATAGGCCTGTGAATGTACAAAAAAATCTATCGGTGTAATTGTCACCCCTACCTTTTTTGTCTGGAGGTATTTTATTGTATGAATGTTCTCATTCATAATTTTCCCATGCTATTGTCATTCCAAATAAATTAATAACAAGCGTAACAGTATGGTAACTGCAAGGACCTAATCAATTCCTATGGAATAAAAGATACCCTGTGTCTTATTGAACCAGTAATGAGAAATTTATTCGGGTCGTGGGGCAGATAATTCATTTTGAATTCGCGTACCGTAAAAAAAAACCGATTTGGATTTGTAGGGGAAAAAAGACCAAACCTTTGCAATAAAAGATACTCCGTCTCTTAGTGAACCACCTATTTGCAACAACAATGAATTCTGATAATTAGGTACTGAAACGATACGCGTGTAACACTTAAGCATGTTATAATCGACTGTTGGATGACAATACAAATAATGGTTACAACAATACTTTTGCACTTACGAGCCACTTCAGGACCACGTGCTTTTAGCTGCAACCCCCATTTTAGAAAAATGCACTTCTCCATATGACGCTTTACCTGTCTGCCAAAATTAAGATCTGGCAACTTTCCCTAATCAGCTGTAGACGTGTCGTTATACCCAATGAGAATTAACATGGGAGCCTGCGGACTAGTTACTAGTTACTAGTCACCAGTAACACAAATCAACGTTATTGAGGACTCTTTCTCTCCATGAAGGACACGTTCACACCTGATTCAAACGATTTGCAAAGATTTCTACCGCATGGGGAATTTACACCAGTATGCTGAAATCACGTATAAGTTGGGTTCAGTTAAAAGACACAGTCTGCTAGTGAGCCGCCATCTGACAACAATTACACTAACAATTACGCTCTAACAATTAAGCTCCAACAACAATAAAACGTCTACTTGGCGGCGACAAACTAACGTGTGCTTAGATAAGTTAACCGTATTCGTTTTGACGCGATGTACGGCGTCCAGGGTGAAAATATAAGAAACTTAGATCTTTTATTCACTTGTTATTTTCCCTGGCCGATGGTTGCGA
>JAHWFP010176973.1:0-12991 GCA_023313725.1 Lithobius niger
GATTGAACAAAAAGCATTAAAACAAAATATTTGGTTTTCTGCCCCCTAATTTTATAGAGAGTAGTTATGTAGTGTTCGTTTACCTGTCATACATAGAAATGCAACCAGATTAGAAAATCAAACATAATACTGTTCGTTATTTACTTCTAATGTTCAGAACAATAAAAAGTTTCTTGAAGACACGTTATAACGTCAGAGACACTATCATGGATCAAACGAATCGTGGTGAATCGAAGAGAAATACATCTTCGATTGGGCAACTTAGATTTGTCGTCTGTAGGGTATATCATTATTTCTGTGGCGACATGAACTGATTGGGGCGAATCAGGGGTGCGCATCCACCCCAAAGTTAATCAGGAGTACCCACATTTTTTTTTATTCCCCCGTTTTTCTTTTCCTTCCCCTTGACGTGGGGCCAGGAAAATTAACATTTAAAAAAAATTATTTTACTCTGGCTGGCCCCCGGCAGAACCATCTAAGGGGTCTGAGGGAGCCCACCTTTATTCAATACTCTATTAAAATTGATTCACGTCAAGTGTCACTGGTCACAAGTAGTTTCAAAGTTTTTTCATTTAGCAATTTCGGCATAACCACCACATATTTACTATGGTAACGCCCGTCTGCTACAGGTAGAGAATGCATCCATTTCGATGTGCGCGCCCTCAGACGACGTCATCGCGCAGCGCGGCCAGCTTTCTCTTGCTAAAGCGTGAGCGGTAAGCACACTGTCCCATTCCAGCCGCTATAGCGCATGCGTGACGTGCGTGGCCTATAAATGGCGCTTGGACAAGCCAGTTGCCATCTCTTTTCCTCCACGCAACCGTCACGGTTGCTTAGCTCCTGTTACCTGCCTTCTTCGCATTCGTCGTTCTCGTTCGCCGTTCGTCTATCTTTGAAGCTCCTCGCGTCATTCGCCCCAGCCAGTCCCAGCCGTTTGGCGATGAGGTGCATGGTTCTTGCTGTCATCATTGGACTGTTCTGGCTACTCATCATTCATAGGCCTTCTCATTTGTCCCTCGTTGCTAGTCTGCCAAACGTCCGACTCTCCTTTCCACGCCTTCTGAAATCCGTTCGTCGTTCGCCAGCTCGTTCGCTATTCAAGACCTTTTGCGTTTGTACACCCTGCTCGTCGTTCGCTGTCCTGTTCGTCGTACGTCGCCTTTCGAGCGTTTTGAGTTCGTGCTATCCCCGTTCGTAGACCTGGTCGTCCTTCACGAGCCCATTGCCGTTCGCGGGCCTGGTCGTCATTCTCAAGCTCTTTTGCTGTCGGCACGCCCGTTCTTCGTTCGTCGAGGCTCACAAGTCCACCCGTAATTGCACCAGGGTTCGTGAATCTTACGTAACCAAGTAACCAGGTTACAGTGGGGAAAATCTAGAATTAGGGAAAATTTTTCCCATCATTAGAAGTTAATGATGATTATATGTCTTTACTAAGTATTACTCCACCAAATTTCTATTATCAACTCTACTAAAAACGCCTTGAATTGAATCAAGAGGATGCGTATTAGCGCTTGTTGAAGTACTTTTCGTGAGTCTATGTCAACGGCATTTTAAACAGACGTAGCGCAGGTTCTCGTTCTCAACTCATTACCGGCATTGGGCCTACTAGCTTCCGGTTGCCGATCCTATTTGGGCAAACATGTCTGCATCGAAAGTGAGGATGGATCCAAGAGATGAGTCAAGGGGGCTGCGGGTGCCTCCAACGTAAATAAACTTGAAAAAACTGCCGAAAACGATGGAAAAATATGTTAAATTAATATAAAACTGCATCAAAAGAGAAAAGAAAGAGAAAGAGAAAAATCACCATGCGGCCCACTCCAAGATATTGTTATGGGTACGTCCTCTGTAGAAAGCCATGGTTGTATGCCGCTATTGTGGAAAACTTACAGGCACTATTTGTTAAATGGCAGTTGCAGTTCATCAAATTTTTGGGAAATTCTTGTTCGGTTACTGGGCTACGTGTAAGATTCTCGAGGCCCGAATTGCACCCCATTCATCGTTCGCCGCTCCCAAGCCGTTCGTACCGAACGTACGTCTGCTGGTCAGTTCATCATTTCCAAACTCGCTCACCGTTCACACACCCGTTTGTCATTCGTAAGCCCGTTTGCATTCGCAAGTCGTTCGTCCTCTCGCCCATCATTATTCACCATTATTCAATGACTGGGGATGCATGTTTTTTTTAGCAGGTGGGGGATGTGAACCTGGAAACCTCGGTTTGACAGTTATAAGTGCATATCAATTTGTTTTGAATTTGTTCCATTTTTCATGTTGAAGTTCCAGATTTCGTGTTTTCTTTCTTGCAAGTATGATATACTACAATAAATACGTCCAAAGACTTTTATCCTTGTTTACAGTCGAGTAACAAAAAGCCTCATACTTGGCAGGTGTGCAGAGTATGCCAGAACGATAGAACAAGGTTCGCGGGAAATTTCAGAGTACTATGGAAATTCACACAAAAAATGGCTTGCTTACATGGTGAAAGGCTGTGGAAATTTGAAAAATTTGTGGCAAAATTTAGTGGGAAATTTTGTCCAGTAAGAATTTTATGCACCCCTGATACTTGGTAGTTTTCAGTTGTTAGTAATGAACGATTTTAATCAGTTTAAGGTTGATGCCTTTTTAATGACTGCACGTTACATTTTATTATTTTACAGTATTTTTCATTATTAAAGTTTCCCTTATTTATTACTAAAAAAAAAATCCACCTGATTTGTGGTCATTTTTGGTAATAAAAATAAAATCATCATCATGTCTTGACAAATATTTTTGCCCGAGAAACTTTTAATATATATATATTTTTTTTTTTTGGGAGGGGGGGGGGGTGGGGCTGTTGGCAACTAAAAAATATTGATTAGGAGCCAACTTGGTGCCCAATTTTTTTAAGATTTCTTGAGCCCTGGCACACCATCGAAACCGGAAATGCGATCACTAGGACACGCACTCTTCCATGCACCTACAGCCGTTCCCGTGCAAAAGGGTACAGTTTTTCTTTTCGTAGCACGTCCCTAAACACTTACCTTCTCAAGTTCTGTCCCCCCTTCTGGAATGGGCTCTCCTAAACCTTCAACTCTGTTCTATTAGCTCATTCGTGGAACTTTTTAATCTTATTTGAAAATTCATCACATCAAACACGCGATCCCTTTTTTTTCGGCGCAGCTACAAAATTTCTGCGAAGTTCCAACCATTAATGCCTCACACAGTCATAGTGAAAAATCAACAAACCTTGATGTGACCTTCAAGACTTCGGGGTTCAATAATCAACACTCCCAATGAATTCCATCACTACCCATCAGGGAAAATGTTTAACCAAGCAACCAGCGGAATTGAACCCATCTATCTAAAAGGTATTCATTCCTCATACTTCTCAAGGTCGCAAAAAAAAGGGGGAGAAAACAAATTCACTCTAAAAAAAAAAATCCAGCTCTCTTCAGTTCATATTTCAGAACAACTTTGCGCGCAAATACCGCAACTCTGTAAAAAAAATGATTCTCAGTCTTTTTTTTAATTTAATCAAAAAATATGGAGAAAAATCCGAATCCACCTAGCTAGTGTCGCTTCAGCAATGGCAGGATCTCTCCCCACTTACATAGCTTCACGGAATCATCTACTCTGGCCACTCGGTTGACTTTCGTCCAAAACCGATCAACGAGCCTCTGGGGACCCAGTTCACATCCTTGGGAACTTGACATGATGGTGCCCGCCACCTAAACGACGAGGTCATCTGTAATGCAAGAAATTTACAGGTAGTGTATTTTTCCTTCCCCGGCAACTAGATAGCCCAATTTTACCTGGATGGTAGGTGAAAATTGGTTTCTATTGCCTGTAGATCTCCGCCCAACCTCCCCTCTTAGTCACCAATCGTGACATATCGAGAGGAAAAGAGATGGCAGCCGGCTTGTCCAAGTGCTATTTATAGGAGGCCTGTGCATGCCACGCATGCGCAGTGGGTGTGTGAACTGGGTGTATCTACGTTTTTATTTCCTCCAGGATAACAGGCATCCAGGAACTGAACGCAAGAAATTTACTGGTAATGTATTTTTACCCTTAGGCAATAGAAACCAATTTTGACCTACCATCCAGGTATAATTGAGCTTTTTTCCCCCCACACTCCGATCCGATACAGATACCTATACACCGATACAGACCCTGTGTGAGAAAGTGCTGCGACGTACGTCGCAGAAAATAATCGCTGTCAATTTCTTTTTGCCGTAAGCCGTACTTTTTTTGATAAATGCGGAAACGACGATAATGTCGCTAAATATTGATCGATTTTGACATTCAAATACACCATTTTAACCCTTTTTTCGCCAGCTTTTCAATGTGCAAACCACAAGTCACTAGCTCCTCCCATTTTAAAGTTATAACAAAAAACTATTTAACTTACATTTTTAAACAAACGTGGCTTGCAAATGCATAAGAAAAAACTGCAGCTCGCTGGTAATTTTAGGACTAATATCATGGAGAAAGGAATTAGGTAGGAGGCGACACAACCCGTTTTTAGTGATGACTGGGCATGGAGGAAGGGAGGGGGGGGGGTCTGATGGTACTTTGAAAGTGTGGGCTGGGCACGTCTGATAGGTGAGTTTTTGTAAAACTGAGTGGCCCTCCTGTAGGATATAGGATTACAAGGAAATTTTCAAAATCAGTTTTAGTTGCCATGTGCGGTGCTTATTTTTACAAGCATTAAAAGAAATGTTACTGTGGATAAAGTAATGGGGGGAAAGTTAAATAGAAAGGTTTGTTAATGAATTTAATGCTCTCCATGCTTCAATAAAAAAATTAAAAAATCGTCGCTTCAAAGGGCTCGTTTCCTTGAAAAATTCAAAAACCGGAAACATTAACCCTGCAGAAAAAATGTTTAGGTTACAAAACTGCGTCGGAGAATGCTGTGGAACATTATAACACTGGGGATACAGATACGACGTTACCGATTTAAAAAAAAAAAAGTAATGGGTCAGTACGTCACTCATATTTCATCATTATGAAACTGGTGAGCGAGAAAATTAAATTTCTAATTTTTTTTTATCAGTGGTGTCAGATGCAGGTGTACCTTCGACTTAGACTGTAAAAAAAAACCAAAAAAAAACAACGTACTCTGCTGATAGACCTAATCCCATGAAGCCACCCTGAATCAGAAATGCACACGCGTTGAATTCACTAAACTGCTGTGCAGATGACATCTTGGGATACAAGTTATGTTATACAGGAAAGGTTTCTCTCAAGCTAGGTGGAGTAGCAGCCATCACGCACGAAAGTTGGTCGCATCAGCTAAAATATCGGTAAATAAACACAGATACAGATCAGATACCGATATCAGTCTATCCCTATATATTTTTTGATCATGCAAAGAGATAATCCACTGACAGACTTCAGTTTGTGCAGTTTTCACCACTATGAAAGCAGTTTTGGAATGTATTACAAATGCCTACATTGTACATTACCAGTCTGCAAGGGTGACGAAGGGGTCAGTAGTACTTTATCAACATTTTAGAAACTGAATTGACATTGCACGATGAGCATGCATTTTCTTTTTTGAGAGTTGGGGGGAAAAATTGCACTTTCTAGGACGCGTGGTGACTAAGAAGCATTTCAGAAAAAAACTGGTAACTTGTTTGTTACAGTGTTATTGGGAAGACATAATTTAAAAAAACAAAGAGCACACACTACCACTAGGAAAACAATGTTCACAATAAATTTTTGATGACTCCTGTCGTCATCTTCAGAATCTGCTGCAGGATTTAGTTTTTTCTTCGTTATCCTGCAGCAGATTCTGAGGAAAATTGACAGGAGTTTTGAAACTATAATGTTGGTGGTAGTGTCTGCACTTCGATTTGTTATAATTAAGAAGCATTTATTTATATTTGTGGTTATAGCTAAACTACCTACCACAATTTGGAACCTTGCCAAATTTTAGCTTGCATATATTTCTTAATTTTGTGATGTGGGCAGGTGAAATTAACACAGCATTAGTTAACTAACCATTTAGCAAAATACAAAAAAAAGTTGGGAGTTTCATGGCAATCCGAAAATTCATTTCTTTATTTCAGCCATTCGCTTAAAATCGTACTCAAACTTCAAAGCACTTGTCTGGTACAGTTTGTGTTAGCCTACCGCCCTTATCACTTTCCATGGGATGTCTCGACCATGTTTGAGTTGTCACCCAACACGTTCTTGTTCACATTTTCGTTTTGGCATGATCGTTTTGAAAACGAAATTTTACTGATCCTAAAAAACTTTTTAAGTTGAACCCTCCTTCCTACTCCGCTACTCAGCCGTTCGTACGATCGAGTTAATTGAACAATAGCGTACTGGGCGACACCGCCAAGTGTGGTGGAGGCGTCCTGGGGAGTGAGCAAGGAAGTACTGTAGCACAAAATTTGTCATTAGATAGGTTTTGGAGGTTTGAGCATGATTCTAAGTGAATAACTAAAATAATGGTAAACATTTAAGGATTAGTAAAAATCAGTTCTGGTTTAAAATTTCGTATTATTGCTTTTGGAAACTGCGACCAGTACCTTCAGGTAAAATCTTTAAAAGGACCAATTTTTAATATCCTTTTAAAGACTTAACCAAAAATTACAGTTTGCATTATATACAGTGCTCCCACATAATATTCATAAAAAATTTGGATTTTAAAGAAATGTCATAAATTTGCCATCAAATTTTTATTTGTGCCATAAATATAAAATAAGAAATTTTATAAAAGGCAGTCACACTAAAGTACTAACTTCCATCACAAGTAACCCATAATGAATTCAAGATTCCAAGGAAGCCCTGTCTTCTCTCCCCCCCCCCCCCCCTTCTCTCTCTCTCTTGATGATGAACTTCTGTCTTCTAAAAGAAGTATGGGATACAAACACGGACTATAAACCACACCTTTTGAGTGTTTTCCTGAATATGTGTTAAACCAGCCTTCTCACTAAAAATGTAATGTAATTTTCAAATATTTGTCAACGTTTGAGGGTGTCATTAAAAATTGTTGGTCACATTCTCCCCCTCCCCAATGCCAAGTATACCAATTACCAATTCAAAAGTATACCAATTCAAATGTGGTAGTTAGACAAACAGGAGTGAAAGATGTAGAAAGTCCGAGCTATATTGTTGAGGCCTGAAGAAGGTAACAGCAAGTTATCGAAAATTAGTTGGGCAAAGGTGTGAAAGTGACGGACATTTTTTTCACAAAGTTTGTTGGTGTTAAAAAGCAACAAAGTGGGTTAAAAATGAAAGCAACATGTCGATTTGTCATAAAATTTGGATCCGTTTTGTCATGAAATAAAGAAAAGTGAGATTTATGCGTGGGAGCCTTGTAGTTGTTACGATCCTTTTGTCTTAGGGAGCTGAATACGTGGGAGCGCTTAATTTAATGTTTCCTGCTAATGTTAGTTTGTTTTTTCTTTCAGAAACGCCGTGACAAGAGACACGAAATTTTCAAGCGTGCTGAAAAGTATGTTCTGGAATATCGGCGCAAGGAAAGGGATGAAATACGATTATCCCGATTGGCCAGAAATCGCAAAAATTTTTACGTGCCTGCAGAACCTAAACTGGCTTTTGTAATCCGTATTCGGGGGTAAGACCTTTATTTTTTTTCCCGATTTTATAGCCAAATTAGGCATGCTACTTGTAAAACCTATTTTTCATTTAAAGATTTTTGGTTGCATATTGCTGGCTCTCTTGAACAGTTTAATACAATATATGCAATTTTGTTAATGGAGAAAGTTAGCTAAGCATTCCTACAAAATAAAAACGATGCGTCCATTGCATTTTGTCAAGGCTTCAGACGAAATAGTATATTTACTTTTATTCTCCAGAATATTCGATCAAGTAACTGACCGAATAACTAAATTATACGGTGTCGAATATTTGGTATTAGGCAGTTTAGCTATTTGGTTGTATATCCAGTATTTATTTGGCAAGTTGAGTTTCATATTCGATGAACCCCTATTAAAGAGTTGACCCTAGCTTATGAGAACTGCAGGGGTCGAATTTTAAAATTTTGGGCCAGGTGCAAAATTTGCACTCCAGAACTAACCCTGGAGTGCAGAACACCAACTTGGAAGTGCAGTAAATGTACCTACCCCCACCCCCACCCCCCCAAAAAATTCAATTCATGCCAACCAGATGTTAAAACCTTATGACCTTTTCCCCAGCATTTGCCCACCTAGTTATTGCCGGTTCAGCATCATGGTCAGCTGTATTTGTTTAACTGAAAGTGATTCGAAGTAGATCACCGATGCAGGAGTACTTGCAGCGCCAGTCTCCCATAATTCTTTTGGAACATAAAAATTCCCGTTTAACTTCTGCTGTGCTGACAGGGAATACCAGAATTATTTTTAATCTGTGCACAACATGTTTGCACTTTGTCAAGCATTGCTCATCCGTCAACAGTACTTAACACTAACTGTACACGTGTTGAGCTGCGGAGTGCAAATCTTGCACTCCAGCACGTAAGTTTGAGGTGCAAATTGGTGATTCTGGAGTGCAAATTGCACTTTGCTCCTGGTTATTTTGATCCCTGGTGAACTGGTTGGGAGAGCAAAACATTGCAGGTGGGAAGAAGATAATTATAGACTTTCCCCTTCCCCCCTCCCCATGTTTTTTCTTTGTTTTGTAATGCAAACTATAATTTTTTTCTTCATCTTAGGCTAAGTAAATAATCACTACTTGTTTGCAAATGCAGGAGGTTTTGATTTAAGTATGCTAGCCTATTTGAATGTGAAGTATGTGTTTTGGATTGGTTTGGTTGATTATTAGGATCGCTGGGACTAAATGATTGTTAAATTAAATTAAAATTGTTCGGATAATGTAAGAGGATTGCAAGTATCTTTTGAATCAGATTGCTTTCATGAATGGAAATAAAACGAGCTTTCATGTGTGAAAACTCAAACTTGGTGAAAGTTTCTAAAAATGGAGAATTATCGAGTTTCGATGTACTTTGCTTGTCAGTATCGGATTGAAAAGTAGTATCAGATTAGCCCTAGTGAATAGCTTTTCTATTGACTATATCGGGACTTCATGGAGAGTAAGTTTGGCAACTTTTTTTACACTTACGTGTGAGGTCTAACCACACATGCAATCAATTCCTAACAAAGAATAATGCATTACTTAATCTGTGAAAATTTAATTGATTTAAATTGGCTAACCTGGTTAAAAAAAAAAGTTAAATGTGCACGCAGTCAGCTGTAGCAGTCGTACATTCACATTTCAGACATGGTAACCCTTGATGGACGAACGGGTATATTGCCAGTTTAAAATAAAACTATAAATGTTAACAATAGTAACTAATATGCTCATGCTGTTACTATACTTCTATGTGATTTCGTCCAGTAGTAACGCTATTATGCGTATCAGTACGTTCTTGACCACCTTTGCAATTACTGTAATGATTTTTTTTCCCAGAATCAACGGGGTAAGCCCCAAGGTACGAAAGATTCTTCAGTTATTAAGACTCCGCCAAATCAACAATGGTGTCTTTGTGAAGCTGAATAAGGCGACCATTCACATGCTTCGTATTGCTGAACCTTACATTGCATGGGGGTAAGCTAATTCTGTTTAGTGACCTTCGAAATACCGTTACTTCAGAACAAAATTTAAAACTGGCCATTTTGAAAATACAGTCAAAGCTCATTTTAAATGTCTGCATAATTTTCAGGCATTTCTGTTCTACATTTGGTGCTCTTTCTCCCCCTTTAGAACAAATAGTTAACCCTTTAAGGACTGCGTTCGCGCTAAGAACTTATAACTGACTTGTAGAAATAAAATCGCAGCTTCTCACCCACTTGAAGTAAGGGAATGAAACCTGTGTCATTTCTATCCTTAATGATCTGGCTTTCATATCTCAGTTTAAATTTTACTGTAATTGGTTGGAAATTTTCGATATAACTTGTAGAAGAGCTGTAAACAATGATTATACAGCGGGCGCATTCGGGCGCACCCGTCCTTAAAGGGTTAATTACATAGAAAAAACTTAAATTTCTTGAGGGTTTTGTAAAGAGCTTTGACTGAAATTTGGTATCAATCTCCGATTACGGTAGCTGATACATTTTTTTTAGATTAAAAAATATCTTTTTGATTTAAGAGGCTAATCTCAATTTTGTATGCAGGTACCCTAACTTGAAGAGCATTAGAGACCTTGTTTACAAACGAGGTTATGGAAAGCTTCACAAGAGGAGGACACCTTTGTCTGATAATGCTCTGATCGAAAAACGATTGGGTAAGATTTTCTCCTGGTTTGGTTACGATAATAATGAATGATCAGGCCTGCTGCAGTCTGATGTTTTTAGTTTTTTGTGTGATTTTTCCTAGAATAGGTTCCAAGAGTGAAATGAATACGGTTTCAGCAAGCAAAATAGCAGAACCTTCTGCTTGCTTGGTGCTCCATTCTACTTTCAGCCATTTTACTTGCTGAAATGATATTCGCTCTTGTTTTACTCTTGTCATTTGCCCTAGCAAGCGTAAGCCAGCTCTCATCCGCAAAGTATTCTCTACTGACGAGCCCAAACAAGGGCGAAACAGTCTGTCTAGAGATCTTTTTGGGTGTGGGCTAATTGATATAAATGTTCCCGCAAGATGCTTGTAAATTAGGATCATTTTAGTAAAGTTACAAATTTGAAGACCTTTCTTATTTTTTGGGGGGGGGGGGGAAGATTGTGATAGCGAGCCTATTCCTGGTGATATCACCCTTCTGTACACAACACAATGATATACAGTGTAACCTCGTTAACTCGAACTCGGTTAAGTCGAATTACCGTTTAAGTCGAACAATTTAATGTATTTTGGTTGGCCTAATAGAAAACTTCAGTCCCGCCATCAGTCCCGCAGTGATTTCCGGCCAGCAGACCCGCAGTCTTGCGAGCGATAAGATAGTGCTGCCCAAACGAAAATTAAATTCGCTCTTGGTTCAGCAAAAAGTGAAAGTTTTGGAAGCAGTAGCTACGGGAAAGCGAAAAGTTGACATTGCAGCCCAATTTGGAATTCCTAAGAGTACTCTGTCGACAATCATTAGCCAAAAAGAAAAAATTCTGAAGAGTGCGATTGCCGACAAAGCGTCATCGTCAAGAAAACGTGTTCGTGGTTCAGCATTTGCCGACATAGCTCTTCTCGTGTGGTTTAAGTCGGCTCGTTCCCAAAATGTGCCTATCAGCGGACCCATTCTCCAGCAAAAAACCTTGCAGTTCGCACCCAAGTTCAATCACCCAGAATTTTCAGCAAGTAATGGTTGGACTGAACGTTTCAAAACTCGTCATGGTCTTGTTTTTCGGAAAATGGCGGGAGAATCGGCATCAGTTGACCCTACTACCGTTTCAGAATGGGAAGAAAACCTCCAGTCTTTGTGTAATGGCTACGAAACGAAGGATATTTTTAATGCGGATTAAACTGGTTTGTTTTTTACGATGATGCCGGACAGAACTTTAACCCTTTAAGGACTGCGTTTGCGCTGAGGTCTCTTAACGAACTTGTAGGAAAAAATTCATAGCATCTCACCCACTTGAAGTAAGGGAATGAATCCTGTGTCATTTTTTTCTTTAATGATCTGGCCTTCATATCACATTTTTAGTTTCACTGTAATTGGCTGGAAGTTTTCAATCTGACCAGTAGAAGAGCTGTAAACAATGATTATACAGCGGGCGCATTTGGGCGCACCTGTCCTTAAAGTGTTAACTTTTAAAGGGACCAGTTGCCACGGAGGAAAACTATCAAAGGAACGTGTTACCGTTTTGGTATGTTCAAGTATGCACGGAGAGAAGGAACCTTTGTTATTTATAAGAAAATCTAAAAATCCTCGTTGTTTCAAAAATGTGCGTCTGCCAGTTAAGTATGCCCATAGCAAGAATGCATGGGTGACCTCAGCAATTTTTTAAGGATTGGCTGGCAAATTTCGATAAGGCTATGAAGAAACAAAAAAGGAAAGTGTTACTTTTCGTAGACAACTACTCTTGTCACAATGACCTGCCTGTATTGGAAGCAGTGCAAGTGAAGTATTTCCCTGCTAACACCACTGCAAAGCTGCAGCCCCTTGACCAGGGAGTGATTGCCCATTTAAAATATTTTATAAGCGTCGCCTTACGGATCGGATTCTGATAAACATTGATCAGAAAAGAGAAACCGTCGTTACTTTGCTAGATGCTTTTTAGTTCATGGGGCAAGGTGAAACCTAACACAATCAAAAATTGCTTCAAGCATGCAGGTTTCCAACAGTTTATTCCACCTGACGAGAACGAGAGTAATGAGGGAAATGATGTTGGCTTGCATCAAGAACAGTGGCAGGCAATAGTGAACTACCTTCTTGTCCCCGAAAATGTAACTTTCGAAGATTTTGTGCATGCAGATGACGAATTGCTTGTGTCTGAAGAGCTGACAGATGCCATTGTAGCCAGCATAATGGAGAAAAAAGTGAAGACGAATCTGAAAATGAGGAGGAAGTCCCCAGCCAAATTAAAACAAGCAGTGATGCTATATGATGTGGTTATGTGACCTTGAAAAGTACTTTTCAGCAGCAATGCACTTTGTTACCTGAACCCACATTTAACCATTTACATGCACTTACAGACATCGTAATGGCTAATGCTACAAAAAATGTGAAGCAAACTAAAATAACCTCATTTTGTAGGCCTACTTAAACATCCTCCATGCAAATGCAAGATCACGTTTCATGTAAAGTGCAATACGTACTGTGTTTAAAATAAAAGTTTTGTATAGTAGCCTAGTACAGTAGTTTATCCTAGTTTTATTTTGATATGCAGTAGTGCCAATGCACTTATTTTAATTAAAAAAAAATTAAATACAGTAGTGCCATTACATGAATTTTAATTAAAAAAAATTAAAATAGTACAGTTGTTAAGCTTTATGTTGATATTCAGCTATAGCCTATACACTAGTGGCAATGCATGAATTTTAATTTCATGAAAATTTATCCAATTTACAGAATTTGAAATTCCGGTTAACTCTGTGGAGTCGTCACTTGTGTGCTCCACAATGGCAGCCATCAATTTCA
>JAHWFP010176983.1:0-36712 GCA_023313725.1 Lithobius niger
TTATTTAAATCACGGTTGGGACGTCAAGCTAATTCTTATTTAATTAAAACGTTTTGTGTTTGTGAAAATTGCTTCAAGAAATACGGTAATACCTTATGTCAAATCAGTGAAGGTCATTCCATTTTAATTTGTGGAGGGGGAGTGGGTGTTGGACGATTCCTTTGGCAGGTAGACAGACTGTAGGCTACGCTCAAGTTTCTGGAAGGTGGGTGGGAGTTAGACGACGCGTCGTTTCGCAAAGTTTAGCTTGTAAGCTAGTTCGCTCGCTCTGTTCGGAAAGAATAAACTTCGATATGTGATGAAGCAGGGATAGAAGGACATTGTGCCGACATTCTCGCAAGGTAAGTAATTCTTTTTGTTCGTTTGTAGTTTGAGAACTGTTTCAAATCTCCAGTAATACCCTAATAGGTGAATCGGTAGGAATGAAGGTCATTCCATTTTAGGTTGTGGAGGGGGGGGGGAGAGAAGAGTTAGACGAAGGGAATAAACTTGGAATTGGCCAGCCAGACATGTGAGCGTTAGCAGGTAAAGGATTTCATTTGGGATATCCCGGCAAGTTAAGTAATTCCTTTTGTACGTTTTCATAGCGTTACGGTTTTAACGCTGTATAATTTTGGTTGTGGTGTGTGCGTTCCCATCGCGTGATCCGGAAATGTCAAAAGTGTTGAGTTATCGACAAAAGTGTGGATTATCGGTAAAAGTGTGGGGTAACTTGATAACCCACACTTTTTGCGATGACGCACACTTCCGCTCACGGTTAACGGGATTTAACCTACGGAAATTTAGCGTGGCGTTGAGTTAGCGTGACGTCAAGCCGTGGTTTAAATTATTTTAATGTATTACTTTTTTTTTTTAATAAATCTAGTTACGCCATAGTTTAATACCAACACTCGTGACCGGCAAAGTTAACAGTAGTAATACACTATAAACTGAATCAGTTAATGAATTTGCTACATAGGAGCCAGAAGCACAATTCTGTTTACATCTGAAAAAAGGCAACCCAAAGCTGTGGGAAAACCCATAGCAACAGTAGTCGATGACTGGCATAATCGAACAACATCCGACTTCCTTCGCGGTCTGGCACATAACATTGCGCTGTAATTATTTTAATGTGTATATTTTAGCCAGTGTGTATTTTTACCTTCTTATTAGCATGTTTAGCCAATGATGTAAAAAAAATTATTTTTAGATCTATTAGTTGTGGTTTTTTTTTTATTAGCCAAAGCATTTTTAACTAAAAGTAAAATAAATTTTAAAGAAATGTTTCAACAAATGAAAAAGAGTTTTTTTTTTTAATGTTTTACGACCTGTCGGGATTTTGACCAGTCGGGATTTTGACTGTCGGGATTTTGATCCGTCGAGATTTTGACCTGTCGGGATTTTGACCTGTCGGGATTTTGACCTGTCGGGATTTTGAACCGTCGGGATTTTGACCTGTCGGCACTTTGGTGTCGGGATTTCGACTGTCGGGATTTCGAACGAGATCCGGTCGATATAGCAAAAATGCAGGGAATCGGTAGGTCGACCGGTAGTTCGGAAAGAAAGAAGAAAATACGTTAGGGGGATCAGTATAGTGGCTGCCGTATGCAGGCGCTATTTCGACCGGGGTTTTTCAAATACTACTGTGTACAAGGGGTCGTAATCTATGCTATTACGTTAGTGAGAGTTTTCAAACTAGGACCATAAGTAAACATAAAAATCGCTGGTAATCTTTTACTTGTTCGACCTATTTAGGAAAACAATGTTTTCTAGAAATAATTCTTACCTGGACATAAGTAATAATGACAGTCTGCATTAAAATTAGTCGTTTTATGGCCTTCACACGGCAAATGCACAACATTTACGACGTTTTACGTTGTTAACGCAAGCGATGAACACTATCATATCGTAATGCACTAGTCAGAACTTTCAGAAGTTAGAAAATGAGAAGTTTTGCAGCAGAAAGTCTAATTAAAAAGAACATTTGGTTTCTTTTTTGCCTAAAATATACTTAACCTGATAATTTTGCGTTATAATGTCCTCAATGGAATGTTTCCCTGGAGGTTTTTCGTTTGCTAGTAGCCGCCTGCTTGCATGTCCTCCTGCGCCTGTGCGACGCAGTCGTCCTTAATAAAAGCGGGAGCATGGCTGCTTCCGATATTAATTTTCCTCTCAATTTGTCAGGCAGTGACTCGAGAGGGAAGGTAGGGCGGGCCTTTGGTTAAGTATGTTTTAGGCAAAAAAGAAACCATTTTTAGCCGGCCGGGCTGAGGGCCGGCAAAATGTTCTTTCTTATTTGCCAAACATATTAACCTGATAATTTTGCATTATCAGTTGACCTCGTCAAACGTGGTGGTGGGCACCGACCTGACGGGGCACCCCGGGTTGCAAGCAGGCGTTCCCCCAAAATTTTTATTAATATAAAAATTTGCACTTTGTTCAGAACATGGTGATGAAACAGGAATTTGGAACTTTTTGCAGGGTTTGGTAGCCCTGAAAAAGACCGTGTTTTTTATGAGGTTTCTTGCTTCCTTCTTTGGATGGCTTGCTTCCTTCTATGGATGTCTTGCTTCTGATTCGTTCTGAATGTGCTTAAGGGGGGCTTGACCACAATTCTGGCTGCGACGATTAGTTCCAGCCGGTGTAGTCCTTTCTCTTATCAGGACATGTTCCTCAGGTTGTGGGAGGCAATGTCGTTGCATGACGTCAGGATGTGGCTGCAAGAATTTCTTGTATGGGTGTGGCGTTGTGAGGTGCCCATGATGTTGAAATCGCTTTGACGTCGTGTGCTGTTGCTGTTTCTCTTTTTTGGCCAGAAGGGGCTCTGAGGAGGAGAAGACTTTGGCTTTCTTCGGCTTCTTCAGTACCTGTAGAAGGAGTTCAAATCGTGGGAACAGGTATGCATAAAGGTTGTGCCATGGATTCGTCTTGGTTAAGGTCAAGACGAGCGGCTCGAGATGAAGACGTTGTCCGTCTTGAAAACCTCACTCAAAACGCGGTTCTATACACGAATGAGACGAGTGTCAGTGTAGACAGAAATGGTCGTCTTAATCTTCACTTGAAAAGTGGGTTATCCGTAGTGGAGATGTTGGAAGAGTTGAGGGCATCATCCGTGTGATTCTTTATTCAAAACGTGGGATTAGCCATGTTTGAGACGAGCACCGGTTGGAGTTGCATCAGGTGTCTTATTTTCGCTCGAGACGTGGGGACTTCTGCGGTTGAGACAACTTGGGAGAGGTGAAAACGTCATCTGGCTTGACTCTATACTCAAAACGTGGGTGTTTGTTACAAATGAGACGAGCATCAGTGTGGACAGCAACTTTTGTTTTGGTTTTTACTACTCGAGATGTGGGGTCAATTACGGTCGAGACGAGCAGCGAGAAGGGCAAACGTCTTCTTTTGACTTTGTCTTCACTCAAAGCGTCGGTTTAGGCTACGGATGTGACGTGCACCTGTGGACAACAACTGTTGTCTTTTCTTTCACTTGAGACGTGGGGTCAGCCACTGTCAAAACGAGCCGCAGTAAATGTCTTCCGATTTCAGTCTTCATTCCAAACGTGGGTTGTAGCCACGAATGAGACGAGTTTCAGTGGATTGTGACTGTTGTCGAGACGAGGGGACAGGCACAGTGGAGACGAGCAGTAAGGCGTGTAAGTGGCTTCCAACTTCACTCTTTACTCCACACGTGAGTTCTAGCCACGAATGGGACGAGCATCAGTGTGGACCGCAACTGTTGTCTTGAGTTTTTAGTCGAGACGAGCAGCGGGCGTGTAGTTGGTTTCCGTTTTCATTCTTTATTCCAAACATAGGCACTGGCCACGAATGAGACGAGCTTCAGTGGACAGCGACAGTTGTCTTGAGTTTCACTCGAGACGTGAAGTCAGGCACGGACGAGGCGACAGCAAGGCGTGTAAAAGGTTGCCGACTTTACTCTCCACTCCAAACGTGGGTTCTAGACATGAATGGGATGAATATCAATGTAGACAGCAACTGTTGTCTTGAGTTTCATTGAGGACGTGGGGACAGCCACTGTCGGGACGAACGGCAGGGCGTGTAAAAGGCTTCCGATTTCGCTCTTTACTCCAAACGTGGGTTCTAGACGCGAATGAGACGAGCTTCAGTGGTCAGCAACTGTTTTTCTTGAGTTACACTCGAGACGTGGGGTCTGGCACGGACAAGACGAACAGCAAGGCATGCTAATAGCTTCTGACTTCTCTCTTCACTCAAATGTGTGTTGTAGTTGCGTATGAGACGAGCCTCAGTGAGGACAGCAACAGTTGTCTTCATTTTTTCCCGGGACCTGGGACACCAGGATTTTGGACAAAAACTGTGGCAATGTGCGACTTCTTGAGTGCCTTTCTGGAGCTGCAGGGAGATGATGCTTGACGAAGCAATAGCCACAATGACAAGGTGCTTGGACGAGAGGTATCATCGAATAGGATGGGTGGACGGTGAAGGGAAGACACAGTGCTGAGGGATCACCGTGGACGACAAGGAGTCGTCGTCCATGATCAGATTTGGACGATAAGGGGCTGTCGGCCGTTCACAAGCTTGGCTGAAAGAGATGTAGGTTTCCGTTTTTTTGCCGTGGTCGAAAGGATGGGAGATTGATACTTGCGGCTGTCATGGCTCGCGGTTGACGCTACCCATTCTTTGGTGAAAATGGGTGTTAAAGGCGGCGTAGCGGTTGTGGCCCAAAGGGATGTTGGTTTTCGTTTCTTTGCCGAGGACGTAAGGATGGGAGAGTGACGCTTGCGGCGTCGATGCTACCGATTCTTGGATGAAAATGGGTGCTGATAGGCGGCACAGTGGTTGTGGCTGAAAGGGATGTTGGTTTCCGTTTCTTTGCTGTGGACGAAAGGATAGGAAAGTGCTGCGTGCGGCTGTCGTGGAGAATCTGCGGTAGGCAGCTGGTTCCGCACGGCTGAAGGTTCACAGAAGAATTGTCTGGCTTGGCAGATGTCTTATGCCAAGGCCGAAAGGACGGGAGGAGGTGGAGTTCGTTTGCCGTCTTAAAGCGGTGAGTCGTTTTCGTCGTTGGCGACATAGGCACCCCGGTCTAGGCCGGCTGCCCAGCGGTCGTCGTGGACGAAGGAACGGGGGTTTGTTTTGTTTCAAGGAAGAATTGTATGGCTTGGCAGAGTTCCTCTTCCAAGGCAGAAAGGACGGGAGGAAGCTGGGTCCGTTGGCTGTCTTGAAGCGGTGAGTCGTTCTCGTCGTTGGCGACATAGGCACCCCGGACTAGGCCAGCCGCTCAGCGGTCGTTGTGAACGAAGGAACGGAGGGGGGGGGGGGGTTCGTTTCATTTCATGGAAGTTTTGGCGGAAATCCTCTTCCATGGCCGAAAGGACGGGAGGAGGTGGAGGCCAGGGGGCTGGAGGTTCTGTGTCCAATTGTAAGGGCTCATCTTCCGCAGAAGTGAACCGCCATTGCGCAGCAAAGAAGTCAGAAGTGTTGTTGATTGGCCTAAAAGGCTGCGGGGTTTGGCGTCTTTGGCGCGAAGGGCAAAACCAAAGTCGGTTTTGAGTCCTCTTATTAAAAACAGGGGCGTCAGTGGACTGGAGTGGTTTGTACAGAAACAGTCCGGGACTGTCTCTTCCATTGTTTGAGTAGAGACGTAAGGATGGATCGTCGATGTTGTCGCCCGTAAACTGAATGTGTTTGGCAGCGCGTGTAAGAGCGGGCGGCACGATTTGCAGCGCGACGGCAGGCGGCACGTTGGTCGTGGCCGAAAGGGTGGAGTGTCTGCGTTTCTTGGCTGCGGGCGTAAGGACAGGGGAGTAGCGTTTACGGCTGTCATGGCTTACGGTTGATGTTACCCCTTCTTGTGTCGGCTCGGCACGTGGACGAAGAGCAAGATGGCGGAGGCTTCAGAGTCGTCCTTGCGTAATGACGAAAGACAGAGTCGACGAGGTTATGAGCTTCACTGCAGGACACTCTGTGATCTCTGCAAGATGATTTGGACGAAAGGACGAGAGATGAATTAGTGGCCGAAAGGTCGATCAACATGGATGAGGCTTGTCGGAGTTTCCGTTTAGCTTCACGGAAGAGCGATTTGGCTTGACGTAAGTTCTCTTCTAAGACCGTAAGGTCGGGAGGAGGCAGAGTACGTTGGCCGTCTAGAAGCAGGGAATCATCGTCGTCGTTGACGACATAGGCATCCCGGTCTTAGCCGGTCGTCACGGACGGGCGGCGGGGAGCACAGCATCCGAAGCCGGAGCGATTGGCATCAGGACGTCATGAGCCGAGTCACCTTCGGCAGTGGCCATTGTGATGCCGGTGGGCGAAAGGACGGAATCCAAAAAGGCGGGAGATGAAAAGCGAGGTGACGCGTAGGAACCTCTGGAGGAAAATCAATGCCGGAAGCAGCCATGCTCCCGCTTTTATTAAGGAGGACTGCATCGCGCAAGCGCAGGAGGGACATCTAAGCAGGTGGCTACTAGCAACCAAAAAAACTCCAGGGAGACATTCCATTGAGGACAATGTAATGCAAAATTATCAGGTTAATATGTTCGGCAAATAAGAAATTTTGTTTGGAACAGTAAAGTATGCCGAGAATGGCAATAACTAGACGGACAAACGTTATAACGTTTCACTAGTGGGCAGTACCAATAGGCTGCGCTGCTGCCTGTTATTTTCTTTATATACCAATAAGAGCCGGTCATTATATGACTCCCCCTTCGAAACCCCGAAAAAAAATCTTAATCCCCACACGCACGAACCAAAAATAATGTGACCTCCCAAAAAAATAGCTTTTTGTAGCCTATTGAGATTGTCTGCGGATGATTTTCTGTAGCCAAGATTAGAGCTGTAGCCAAGTTAAGTAAGTAGCACTTCGCACCGACGGTTACCATTAGTTGTGAGGTAAACACATGTTTGGTTAAAAATGTTCTATAAAACATCGATGTTCCTTACACCCATCACTTGTCGAGATTCAGATAATAAGCATTATCAAGGGTAATATGGATCCATAATCCATATTACCCTTGGCATTATGAACACACTGTTTGCTTGTTTGCCCCATCCATAACATAGTCAGCAAGTGAAGACAGAAGAAGTCAAGAAACCAAGGCTCTTCTACAAAGTTCATTGTACAAACTACACTTGCAGTATTAGCGCTAATAGCTTCAAAACCGTGTAAACATTCATATCATGGAAGGGGGGGGGGGCTGAGAAGCTGAGGCTCTTTTAGAATTTTGACTACTGAAAGTACCTTTTCTGAGGTTCAAAAATGACTTTTTCTTCCAGTTTGATCAGTGTTTCTTCGTGACGGGCCGCACCACACTTTTCTAATGACCCAGGAGTCATCAGTTAGGCCTCTCAATTTAGACTAGGATTTTTCTGATGCATAATGTAACAACACTACTCCTTTTTGTTTTCCCATTTTAGTTTTGAGTTGTTGTTTTCAGCCCTCTGAATCAAAGCAAACGATTACGGTGTATGCTACTTATCAAAAAAAAAAAAAAGCTGCAGAAACAACGTGAAATTTGGAAAAATGGATGGTATGCATGCATTACTGTTTTAACGTTTAACCCTTTAACTGGCAAACTAACTTCCTGTGACTTTTCTTTTTTTGTGTGTGTCAGTCGCGGGATTCCATCCGGCATGCAGTCGATTTGGAGACGACCAACCATTTGGCTCTGCTTGCCCGCTATGTTCGGGGTCCTGGGACCCCTTACATAGCCTGGGAGCACGTTTGGATTGTTTTTCGATTGCCGAGTGAGACGTATCTGTGCGGCAACGAGGCAGTCACAGTGTTAGTGCTGCGTAAAGGAAAGAGTTGCTTGAAAGAGCCATTTATACGAGCTAAACCATTTCGACTATTGGACATCCGGTAGAACTTTTTTAATGAACTAAATACGAAAAAAATAATTTACTTCAAAATTATGTGTAAAACGGCTTCAGGCCACGTGAGAAACCATTTATTATTTTCTTTTATTGGTTGGGGAGGGGAGGGGCGTATGAAGGGAAACAGTTATCATTTGTGTTTGTGAAGTAAAAAAAAAAGTCAGAAAAACACAGCAATGTGCTGCAGAACATAGGACACTATTTTTGTGTTTGAAGACATTTGGTTTGTGAAACTTAGGATAGGGGGCCATTTACGCTGGCTGGGCCGGTGGGCCAAGTTGCTGCCAGTCCGCCCCTGGGCTCCACCATAGAGTTATACACAATAATACTACGTCGTATCACTGCCCTACAGCTAAACTGCTAAATGGAAAAGAAACGCGTGGCTTACCTAAAGATATATTGTGATATTTGTGCTACGCTCGGCTACGCTATGTGACAACCATTGAATTAATAATTACATATCAAAAACCAAAACTGGTAAAAGGGGCCGCCAAGTTCCGAATGGTTCGGCCCTTCAAAGGAGTGATATCAACGCACCAAAACATTCGCCAAGTTAATCGCACCAACTAATAATTCGAAGGTTAAATGAAAACTAGAACATTGCTACTTTCGGTAGAATGTTCAAGTTTTCATTTAACGTCCAAAGTATTATTCAGTACGATTAAGTTGGCGAATGTTTTGGTGTGTTGATATCACTTTGAAGGGCCGAACCATTCGGAACTTGGCGGCCCCTTTTGCCAGTTTTGATTTTTGATATGATATCACTCCTTTTTTTTTTAATTGTGTATTAAAGTCAACTCCACTACCGTGGTTTTCAACACTTTGCTATACCTTTTGCCTATAGCCCGAAACATTCTCAACTTAGTCACCTGTTTATAGGTTTTTGGTTTGGTTTTAATTTTGTTATGATTTGTTTTATTTAGTTAGTTTTGGTGTGTTGATATCACTCCTTTGAAGGGTCGAACCACTCTCAACTTGGTGGCCTCTTTACCAGTTTTCGGCTTTGTTTATTTTTCTTTGTTTTTACAGTTTGTTTATTTTTCGTGAATTGGACGTGAATACAATTTCTTTGCAACGTTGTTTATATTTATCGTGATACACTAGTGTGTGTCTAGGCATGCACGTCAGTATACACGTTCTCATTGTCCAAACTTTGCCCGTACAGTGAGAGACGATGCCGACAACACTAACAATGGTTATAACAATATTTTCGTACTCACGCGCCCTCCCACGCCATCCCCGTTTTGCCCCCAGGCTTCAAACCATAAAAGATACGCAGTTCGTATTGTACTGCACCCATTCGGGCAATTTCATAGCTGGAAGCCTTCCCGTTATCTCGGTATCGATGAATAATCACCCTAAGGGATTTAACATGGGGATGAGCGAATTAGCTAGGTAGTTAGCTAGCTTACACATTTACAACATTATTGAGGGTCAGATTTTGCATTGAAAGCAGCTTAGCAGGCATTCCTACACGAGTTAATTTTCGTCAGGTGGGTCGTTGCTCTCGATTTCAACACAATTAATCTTTTGTACCGCATTATTATTTTCCCCCTAGCACCTGAAATGTGCCCAACTGTGCTTCAAGATATAAGACACTGACGCTATGGCGTCGCCCCACAATGGTTTACAACCTCGACAATTGAATTGATGTGATGTTTGTTGCCTAAATTGGCGCGACACACTAGCGTGTGTCTAGATAATATAGGACAAAGTGTCAACGTGACAACGTGTCACAGAAAGTGTTTTTTTTTTCTTGCACTGACATCTAACCATAGTTTTTAACAACTATTAGAGTCGGTCAGCATTCATCGAATTAGTCTGCTAGTTGAAGAGTGGTCTGCTTGTGAAATTTATTCACACCTCGCCAGTTTTTATCTGTATTTGATCAACTTGTTGTTTGGCTGAATATGATTCGGTCCGTCGGATCGGATCATGATTTTAAGACGAGGCTGATGGCGTATTATCAAGAAAATAAAGTAGATGAGAACGATCCTCCTTTTGTTGACGTAAGTTTCGGTTTACAAGAAAGAATGATGACGAGTTTCGATTTTTATTTACGTACGAGTTTTTTGTCGTTGGCAGTTGGTATTGTGTTGAACTATTCAGAAGTGAAAAGAATTAATAACAAACAAAAGATGGTAACTAACGCAACTTAAGAAGCTATATAAAAAGTAGCCAATTTTTTTACTGAAAAAAACTTAACATCTGAAAAATGTAACATTCTTGGTGAAAACTGAAAGCCAAATTTCACCTATCTCAAAATCTCTTCAGTGATCTATCTACAACTTACTTAACAAATTTTTTTCGAATTTCCATTCTGGATACAATGTTGTCAAAATCAAAAGAGAGCATAAAATCTCATGTTTTATTTTGTCCTTAGTTTGTTTTACTAACTAACACTTCAAAGTACCGTTTTCCCTTAAAGGCAAAATAAGGCATATAATAGGCTTTAAAATACACTTAAACCCGTTATTGAAAACTGATGAATAGGCCTAGGTTACATCATTTTATAAAGAATTCGATATATTCCGTGGGATGGTATTGAACTGTCGGCATGGTAATGACATCTTTTTTGAGACTGCAAATTTGTCAGATCATTGACTTATATGCTGTCAGACTACATGTCCATAGTCAGATTAAGCTTCTTTCCATTGGACTCGAGGTGTATACACCCGTTTTACTGAATCCTGTTACACCGATTCCCATTTTGCTGAAAATTAAGCTGTAGGAGGAATTTCTTTTTTGCCGAATCAAAATATTCTTTAAAAATTTGACATCAGTTAGAGATGCATTCCTAATTGGAAGGAATTTGTAATTAGTTGCGGTTTCTTATGTTACATGTTTAGCCACAGCGAGCATGATAGCGCAAGCGATGCACATATTTTGGGAAAAAAATCAATCAGCAAAACGGCTATTAAGACACTGTTAAAATTCGGAGAAACGGTCGTACACCGGACTCGCAGTCCATTTTTTTTTCTGTTCAAGTGTATTTTCCGTTGCTGTATCCTAGAATTACAAGTTCTAGAATGGCTTTGACATTCCACATTGTACCGAGCCATGAGAGGCAGTTGGTGACAATCGCAGCATTCCAACAAACAAGTAAAAAATATTTAAATGGCTACCTAACAGCTTTGACACAACTGGCTACAATCTCTTGCTTCTAACGTTGTGCACACACATTATTTGAAGAGAGAAGACCAATAAACATGATAACACACTGAATTAACAGCCAAAACGAATATTTTACCTACAAGAGCTGATAATAGCCTGGCGTACGCCAAATAAAGGGTTACTATGCAGTCTTCACTGCGAGATCGAGCTGTTGCAGATTGGTGACCCTCTAGTGAGGACGTTCGGTGGAACTCGCTACCACAAAACAGTCGAAGCTGACTCAATTGTTTCAAAAACCGAGTTGCCGCATTTTTGATTAACCTTTTTTTTATGATGGAGCTATTAAGCGAATCACTTCTCGATCTCTAGTTACATAGTAACATATTAACAAATAATTTAGTGACCCAGTGCATGACAATCCATTCTGTCGTCGTTTTTGTCTTGGTGTTGCAAGTCTTTCATGAGCAATCACACAGCACAGATTGCTGGCCAGTTCGAAAGACAGCCATCTCGAAAGCGTCTTATCCATTCTTTTATCTAGGAAAAGACGTTCTTGTCCCAAAGAGAGAACAACTACTATTATGTAAAAAAGACAGCGTTCTTCACTACGACTGGAGAGGCAACCAAATTCCAAACCAAAAAAATACTGGGGGATTTTTTTTTTTGGCGAATAACTCCCAAACTACTAAAAACTATGTTTCTCCACGAAATATGGACCAAATCGCCTTCTGTTTGCACCCAACTTAAGATTAAAAGTTCCTTTACAATTTCTACTTCAGCAATTAATTATGAACCACAGTCGCCGGTTTTTCTCTTCAGTGTACAAATGTATATTTATGTAATTAGGAAAAAGGTGCTGCAAATTTCTGGCCCTTTTCAACATTTATTTTGTTCTTTACGAACTGCATTTCAGCTTTCATTTTATGGTTTGAAATGCTATAAAATCTTGCCTGCCATTTTTCATTAGCGCTGATGTTTTGCATTATGCGCTGCCCAATTCCAGTATTCCACTTTGAATATTATACATTTAATTAGTTCAACTACTGCTTTAATTTTAACTTATATGTTTTAATATCTTTAGTTTATTCCAAACTTAAATATTACTTTGCCTTTTTAGTCTTAAAGTCCGGATTCGTAGTCTTGCCCATTCACTGCGCCGTATGGTTTTTCAGCTTTAAGTATTACTGTGTATAAAACTCGACTCCAGCAGTAGTGACTCTCCTTCGACCTTGGCTTCCACGCACTCGATATAACTCTCCTTGTTTGTATAAAGGCCCACAGAATTGAGTTTAGTAGGGAGAAAGCACAAAATCGAGGTGGAGAAAGTCAGTTGTCTGCCAGCCACTAGTCATCTATTTGGTCCGTCCTTCATCTATTGTCCTTGAATTTATCTGGCTGGTTTAAAAAGGCAAGCGGGGAATCTAACGTTACTATAGTTCAGACATAAAAGCCGTAAGTCACTACGCTTGCTGGAGGTCGAGGATGTTCTTCAGCGGCGCCATGCCATGCCAGGCATTGAAGGTAGTAGGTCGTATTCAGTTTAACTTTGACATTTTTTTATTCTTTAGGCCACTATTCTACATATAGTTTAAAGTAAATTTTTTTTTTTTTACTTTTATGGGGCAGAGTTTTCGTCACTTAGTTTCTCTTCTCCCCATACAATTTCAGGGTTATAAGGGTCCCTTACTAAAAATCATGTTTTTTATTATTAACCCTTGTGCTAATTTCAATAAAATATCACTTGGATTACTTGCGTGAAGTTATTTTGAAGCAATCGGTTTTCACTTTAATAATTTTGGGCATCAGGCTCGCGATCACATACGCAGTAACATGGTGAATATTTATTAGTATCATGCACAGTGGCGTGTACACCATAGACTCAGACTGGCAGGTGCCAGGGGCCCAACTGCGTTGGGGGCCCCAGCCCACCCATCAAATGCAAGCAAACTTGCAAATTTCTTTTCAGCACTACGGCGGTACACATAAACCTATCACGTGTGGAAAGCGGGGCAGCATTCACCTCTACGCAACGAAATCAAAATGAAATCCTAGAACAGTTTGTTGCCTATCATCTTGTAGCTCTGTTTCTACATCTCAGAATGGCTATAAAGGTAGTTTGCTGTCTGTAAGTGTCTTCGTGTTCTTGTAAGCACAGTTGTTAAAACATGTCTTCGTGCTTCAATGACTCAACAGCATTTGCAGGATTTGTTAGTTATTTTATGTGAACGAGACCTTGTTCATCCGTTGGAGAACGCCGCAATTAGGGGTAGTGCAAAGCGTTCAAGGCACCCGGGTCCAGGATGCAGGAGGCCCCAAAATTCACCAGTTTGGGCCCAAACAAGACAAAATTCACATCATTTTGGTTCGGATTGTGAGTAACTTTGCCCCTAAATTTGTTTACTTGTTGAGGAGGGGCCTCAATATGTTGTCCTTGCACCCCTCTGTGGAAAAAACTAGTTGCGGCAACTGATGTTGGATAAAAGTCAGCTCATCAACAGCTTTGCTGCTAAGTCCAAGAATTTGGCGAACCTGCTGCTCTGAGATTTATGTAGTAGGTCCATGCATGACTCCAAAATAAGAATTCTACATTATAGCAAACACTTTATTTCCTGGTGTGATTTTGGGAAGGAATTGAGGGTTTGTGAAATTTTTCTGGGGGGATTTTTTTAATGTGTTAAGAGCCACACACTTGTACCCACCAGTTAGTGTGTTAAAACACACACCAACACCCAGGTTGATAAATTTTTCTACCATCTCAAAAATGGGTGTCTCTTAACAGATTCAAAATGTTAAAAAAAAATGTTTAGCGATCCTTCTGTCTTCCTTCCCCAAAACATACTTTTTCTTACACTTTGTGCTCACCACACCAGTGTACAAAGTTGCCCACCAATGAGTGAACTGCATTAAATTGTCTTAAAACCATTGTATTAGGTGGAAAGTTAAGCATTTTATGTAATTTTAATGTGGATTTTCAAAAAATTCTCAGCTTCGGGGGTATCCCCCCAGTCTCCCCTCTGGCCCGAACTATAGTCAATGTCATCCCACACAGGGGCCCACATGTAGTACTGTACCAGGGGGCAACCTTAGTCTGTACACGCCACTGATCATGCAAACTAACAAGGTTTGGTAGCGTCATGCAAACTACCGTTTCAATTGTTTGATTAAATATTTTATTCAAGGAAATATTCTAGTCTAATCAAAATTGAGGACTTAAAAAGTTGAACAAGAAAATTTTCGTTGGTTTGTTAAACACTTCTATGAACGAATTCAAAAGTTTGCAAATACTTAAATACTTAAAATAAATAAAACTGTTTTTGTTATTTGAAAACATTTGAACTTATTTGTTAGATACCCGCATGCTTTTATTAGCTTAGTTAGCTATTAAATCGTGAGTGCCGGTAATACAAGCTTTCGACCGTAGTGGTAGTTTACCTATTAGAACTTAGTTTATTTAAAGCCCAAGCCAAGAACTATCAATCCCTCTTCGGGCAGTGGTAAACGCTTTGCTTGTTACAAAAGTCAAAATTCTGTAAGTATGAAAGTAAACTGAAGTTAAGTATGAAAGTAAACTGAAGTTAAGTATGAAAGTAAACTGAAGTTAAGCACAACTGAAGCACCAGCGTATGACATCTGCTAAAGCACCATCGCCCAGTGTAGCAGCCACCGTTATGCTTGTCGTCTGTTTGGGTCATCCAGTTTGGTATTGTCCTTTGCTATTACTTTTTATTTTGTTTTCTTCTTTCATCTATCTCTTTGTTTGTATATACGTTGTGATCAACTTTAAGGATTTTAATCAATTTACTAACTTGGTATTGTATTATTGTGCTTAGGAACTTCACGAAGCTCCGGTATCATGGATTTCTCCAGTGGAACTTTTCAACATGCTGAACCAAGAAACGTCACAGAATTATTCCAAACTTAGTGACGTGAATTATCTACTACTGTTAGGTAAGTACATCTGAAGCCTTCTAGAAAAAGTCTTAGGTTAGGTTAGGTATGCGCGCACTATGTGTATCATCCCATGTCCCCACGGAGATACAATCTGTAATCTTCACGGACATTCAATCACTAGATGGATGTGAGAGGGTTCATATGTAAGAATTTCTTGCGGGTGGCCTTTTTTCGGGCCATTCTTGCGTCTTGAACAGTGGCGTACAGTAGCGTAACTTAGTCAGCGTGGGCCCTGGTGCAAGAAATTGTAGTGGGGCCCCCTCCTCCCCCGCACCACTCCATGCGCCACCACACGTAAGAAAAAAATATGTTCAAGGACGACATATTCTTGGTACATGGCATCAAGTCCCTAGTGCCCCCCCCCCCCGGCCCTGTCACTTCCCCTCACCCTTCACCCAGTTCCCTTTCACTGTCTCCTTTATGTATTATTAAGCTTCTTACCATTGCTAGCGAGTGATGTGTTGGGCCTGACCCACTCAGTTGGGAGGGATGGAAAGAAGGAAGGAAGGAGCGAAAGCTGTACAGGAAGCATAGCTGCAATGATTTCGTCGCTGAGGCAACTGTCCTCGCTTGCTTACAGCATCAAGCTAGGCCAAGAACAACATTGTTTAACAATGTATAAATTATTATTTTTATTGAAAGTATGGTAGCCAGTAAGTAGCATTAAAATAACACTTCATGAGGGATTATGTTACAGAAATGCAACCCTCCTTGCTTTCTTTCTGTAAAAATGACAACTATTTTTCAGGTAAAGTTTCCTTGCACGACAACATGACAAAGACCTGTTAAGTGGTAGTGTGTTAAGCTGCTTTGTAAGTTATGCCCCGTCCACACTTGGGAAAAAAAGCCCGGGGCTGAGCCTGATTTTTCCACACTGGGCCCAACCTGGACCTTCATGTCCTGGTGAAAAGCGTGGCTTCAGACCGCAAACCAGTGTATTTCAAGTGTAGACGTGGTCGCATTGCGGGGCCGCGCTTTATGGAAACGTTTTGACGGCATGAGTTCTGATAAACAACATCGAGATAAAAGGAAAGTACAGGAGGGGAGAGGAGAACGGAACGACGGCGCCAAAAAAATGTTAGCAAGAGAAAAAAGTTATTAAAGCCTGGGCCCTGGCTGCAATTTCGGGGTCAGTGTGGACGGGGTTTGGAAAGACGGGCGTTGGCTTTTCTCTCTTTGTGATGCCTGGTTTGAAAGTCCGGGCCCAGAACCAAACGTGGTGTTCTGGGTCAAGTGTGGACTCTACTTAAGATTAAGTTTTGGAAAACGATCGTTCTGCAGTTGACACCAGCAAGAGGACAAATAAGAAAAATAGAGCAAGCCTTGTACACGTCTGTATTGCTGTTTTCACATGCTGATAGGCGGAGAAATACAGGAAAGGATTGGGCAACCTGCGGGTACAAACAATAATAACTGAGATGTAAACCAACAATACAGCTGTAAAATTAATAATTTATCTAGAAGATTTATTTAACTGAAGTTTACTTTATTTTCATTTACTTTCGTATTTACTGCAGTCCCCGGATGCTACGACGGGTGTTTCTATATTATCTATCTCTTCTCTCTCTTTCTCTCTCTCCCTTTTCTCTCTCTCTCTCTCTTTTTCTTATTTCGTTTTTTATTTTTTTATTTCTTTGTTTTATTACTGTCCTTCAGCGTGGGCCCCCCTGCATCTGCACCCTTCGCACCCCGCACGTTACGCCAGTAGTATCTACTCGCCCAAATGACCCCTAATATGGCGGTCAATAGGACCTCCTAACTCCAATCAATGCTAATTTTGGGTACACCTACCTTTAACCAGGGTTTAGTATAGATTTGTTTTGTGCAATTTAGTATGGGGAGTATTGGGATGCTGTGCGTCCTTTAAAACGATGGTGGAACCTGCCTTTAACTTAGTATTGGTTTGTTGTGTGCAATTTAGTATGGGGGCTTTAAAACGATGGGGTAATTTGTTGCGTCCAACTGCCTGTCGAGCAGACAGACCATGAGGAAATAGACTATGAGGAATAAACTATGAGGAAGCCTACTTTGTGATAGCTGTAACGTTTTAATGTAGGAAGACTTTATCATTTTTTGTAATGTTAAACTCATTCAACTTGACACATTCTATTATTTTTATAAAATAAGCTTTAAAACGATGGGGTAATTTGTTGCGTCCAACTGACTGTAGAGCAAAAATAAGCTATGAGGAAGCCTACTTTGTGATAACCGTAACGGTTTTAATGTAGAAACTCATTCAACTTGACACATTTAACCTACTATTGGTTTGTTGTCAGCAATTTAGTATGGTTCAAGGTCACAGTATCCGTTCGTTATTTAAAGTAAAACCAAACTCATTCACATTCTATCATTTTGTAAACTGTTGTACTTCTAATACTAGGAGAGGGTTAGTATTGGGATAGCCACGGGGTATGGGATGTTGTGGACACTTTAGCATGGTGGTATAGGATGTTGTACATCTTACAGTAAAGTAACCTATACTTTTAAACTGTTACTTTTTCTTTAAAGTAAAACGAACACGTACAAGAATTTTTGTAAATTCTTTAAAGTAAATGTATTTACCATCCATCTTAAAACTAAGAGGTGATTACCACCACCTAAAATAATGATAGGTAAAGCTCCTCATTTGTACATTACACACTCATACTGTAACACTATCTTAAAACACTATCTTAACACTATCCCAAACTCGTCCTCGGACCCACACTTTTCTTTGCTCTTCCTGTGGGTGGATGATGTAAAAAGGATGATGGCTCAGAGTTTCCCAGTACGTAGTATGGGATGTTGTGAACACTTTAGTATGGGGTTCAATTCAAGCCTTCAAGGTTACCCTGCAGACGTTACCACCATCTAACAGGGGATGTGTAAAGCCCTTTATTACTTCATTCATAGACTCAAATAAGGTATGAAAAGCCCCTCATTTATATAATACGATGTAAAAAGGATGTTGGCTCAGAGTTTCCCAAACTCGTCCTCGGACCACATTTTTCTTTGCTCTTCCTACAGGTGGTGGTGAAACCATGTAGGATTGAAAAATATGACCGTCTCCTTTTTAAACGAGGTCCTTTGTTTTGCTGTTTTGTTTCGGGGCCCTTTTGTTTTGTTGTTTTGTGGTTTTGTTGTGTGCACGATGAGTGAAGATTTTGTATGGGATGTTGGCAACACTTTAGTCTGTTCAAGGTCATAGTATCCGGCGTTATTTAAAGTAAAGTAAAGCGTACTTACCCTAAAACGTACTTACCTTAAAACATACTTGGGATGTTGTACACATTTTAGGCTGTTCAAGGGTGTTACTTTAAAGTAAAGTAAAACGTACTAACCTTAAAACATACTTACCTTAAAACAGGTGTAGCTCTTTCTACACGTGTCGGATTGAGAAAGAACTAGTCCTCCCCCAATCACAGACCCGTAGAATCTGTGGCTTAGAACGTAAACCTTTGTGGTGAAAAGGATGTTGGCTCGGAGTTTCCCACAAAACTCTTCATCGCCAACGTACTGTTCTTTGCTCTTCCTACGAGTGCTAGGATTGAGAAAGATGACAGTGGAGAGGGGAAATCTTTGTAGGAGATCTCACCTATCGACGCGAAAAGGATGTTGGCTCGGAGTTTCCAAAACTCCTCCTCGGACCACACTTTTCTTTGCTGTTCCTACGGGTGGCGGTGAAATCATGTAGGATTGAGAAAGATGACAGTCTCCTTTTGACGTGGTCTTTATTTTTGTTTGGCTCAGAGTTTCCCACAAAACTCTTCATCGCCAACGTACTTTTCTTTGCTCTTTCTATGAGTGTTAGGATTGAGAAAGATGACAGTGGAGAGGGGAAATCTTTGTAGGAAATCTCACCTTTCGACGTGAAAAGGATGTTGGCTCGGAGTTTCCCAAACTCCTCCTCGGACTACACTTTTTTTCTTTGCTCTTCCTACGGGTGGTGATGAAACCATGTAGGATTGAGAAAGATGACAGTCTCCTTCATAGTGGTCCTTTGTTTTTTTATTAAATGTGTAAGTTGGAGGAGTTTTAATCCTCCACAATGATAAAAAAAAAGTGGAAACAAATGTTGGAGTGAAGCTCCAGAACTTTAACTCGTTACACAATGATAAGGAGTGGTACATAAGTTGGAGTGAAGCTCCAGAATCCTAAACCCATTACACAATGATAAAGAGTGGTACACAAGCTGGAGTGAAGCTCCAGAAACTAGACCCGTTACACAATGATAAAGAGTAGGATTAACATCTCTCTCTCTCTCTTCCTCCCCCCCCCCCCCAGCGAATAGGGCTCTACATCTTTGTTGGCAGTCGACATCGATGAAAGGCTCAGTCGGATGCCACTTACAATGTTTTTTGACGAATCTCACGACTCGGCGGTCGTTGACGTCTTTCGTCATAGGATGAAATTTTACTAGAATGCGACTCGTGGACAATCCATTCGCCTTTTGGTATAGAAAGTATAGACAGTATTGTCCGCATATGACGCTGCAAGGCCCCTGTAAGGTCGTGGGATTGTAGGTTTTGAACGTCGAGTTTCTCTTGAGAAAACGTAAAATGTGAAGGTTTCGGGGTTTTAAACCGTAGCTGTCGAAATAGTCCACGCTCGATTTTCTTTTGTCGAAATAGATGGCGACCCAGTGGCTACCAGACTTCGTCGAAGGGTCCAGGTTGACAATGTAAGCTTCTCGGGAGGGTGTCACAGGCAACTGGTCGGAAGCATACACGCCCCCCGAAATGAGGACCGAGTCTGATGTGGCGTCTGGCCGCGGCCCTCAGTTCGTGGGTCTGCATCTCTAGTGTTCGTATAGCACGTTCTTGGCCTGGTCAATCTCTAGAATGGTTTGGTGGACCATGTACATCACCAGGTTGATGATTTCTGTGAGTGCCTGTTTGAACGTCACGTCGACTCTGAGAGCTCCCTGCTTAATAAGATTGTGGTGGCTCTGTCCCTGACTTTTGTCGGCGGTCAAATCGAAGGCGTACAGAAAATTGCCCAGCGGATAGTCGGCGTATGATAGCCGGGGCGTTGAGTCAGAAGTCAGTTTGTCGAGCGACTGGAAGAGCAAAAAGTAGTTTCTCACGTACAGGTCGTCGGTGTAATCGGGCTTGTAGGGAATGGCCGGAATCGTTTTTCCATCCACCTGCAAGGTGAGATAGTTGACGTTATAGTGGTGAAAATTAAACGGGTTCGCGGGGTAAGCACCGTTGAAAGCATTGTTCGAGACGAAACCCAGCAGGCAGAACGATGGTAGGTTTCCGAGCACTACGTTGTCGAGATTGCCTTGTCGGGACCCGGCAGGAATGGTATAAGTCTTGACCTCCATGCGTCGGATGGGGTACTTGGCGGTATTGGTCTCGAGCGCCTCCGAGAAGCCGATGAGTACCGAGGGGGATAGTATGACTCGACGAATGTAGAGGACAGCACTCATGATGTTGACACGATAGTCTGGATTAGCTTCCGCAGTCATCAAGCAGAAGGCATCCTTGCTTCTGATGAGTTTCAGTCTTAAGTCGACATTGTTGAGTAGCAGGCGGTCTTGTTGGAAAAGGTCACAATGGGGTCTGCCGTAGAGATCGATCACTTTGCTGGATTTGACGAGACTGTTGCGATGTACGAAACCATGGTTCTTCATATCATTCGCGATGCTGGCTTCGTCAAAAGTGTCCGGCAACGTTCTTCTTCCACAACTGCGACGTAAGGTGACTGTTTTCGCCATCGCCACCATGGGTCAACAGAGTCTCCAGATAGCTGCAGTAGGTGTACCCATTGTCCGAATTGGATATTTGCTTGCCGCTCACTTCGCAATCGCACTGGGAAAACAGAGTGTAGGAGTAGATTCACAGGCGCTATGGCATTAGCGGCGGTCAATGTTGTTGATGCCGCCTTGACCACCTTGCATCGGATGTGAAGGTAAGACTGGCTCAGGTCCAGCACACAGTCGGCGGCTCCGGGCACTACAAACTCGATGGGGGCACCGTTGCTTAGAGTGGCTAGAGGATGGTAGGCCACTAAGGTATCGTTGTTCACGGTAACCTGCACCAGAGGTACGGAGAACAGTTCTAACTCTTCTTTGGTGCAGGGCACCGAATCTCTGTCCGGTTTCAACAACATGATGGGCTCTGAATGAAGTCTTCGGGGCAGACGAGGTATTTCTAGTCGAAAAAGTCTTGCCTTACTTCTCGGAAGACGACGGCGTGTAGGGGCTTTGCGAGCACGTACGAGGGCAACCAGACCGCAGTGACGTTTCCCTCCCGACTGACGACAACATTTCTTACTCTTTCGACCTGTTCCAGACTGTCCTCCCGTCGCTACCGCAACAGCGTCTTATTTAGCCGCATCCTACCTCTTTTTGGTAGTCTCCTTAAAGGAGGTTCCCCCCCTGAACATTGTCCAACAGCTTGGAACCACTTCTCAGCGCGTACCTTCCTATTCCGAAAAGAGTGTTTTTATTAAAGGAGAGAGCCGACCAGAACCCCCCCCCCCCCAGGAAATCCCCGAAACCCGATCCTCGTTGTATGCGACAGCCAGAAAAGTAAGGGGCCCCTCCTATCCGATTTCTCGTACAATAGTGGTCGACGCATACCCGAGGGTCCAATCCAATGTAGGGCGTGCGCATCTCGTTTTTCTCACGTCCGATCGATCGCGCCTTTTGGAAATAAATGATGCTCCAATCCTAACGACACGTTATCAAATAGGCAAAAGCAAGATTTCTTTTTAGCTGTCGGGAAAAGTTTTCTGAAAATGGACCCGAAAGCCCCACTCTTCTGTCTCGTCCTCTTCCGCCTAGCCCTCTTAACTCTCCTCTTTTGGCCGCGCATGATCAGGGACGTCATCTAAAATGTAGCGTTACGCTAACCTCTCCTGAACCAAATGGTACCTTTTCCCCCATGTCTGTCATTAAATAGGCTTTTACCGTTTCGAAATCACACCTAGCGAGAGAACGGTAGTAAGGTTTGGTGAAGATCTCATGAGTTCCACCCCCTCGGCTAATCTAACTACCCATAGCAAAGGAGCCAGAACATCTCCCACCACAGTTTGGTTTAATATGTATACAAAAATACTATTCAGAACTTTCAAGCTGAGTCGCTCTTTGCCCAACTTGACACCCGTGATAAATTTGTCGATGTTAATGTATGGAAAAGCGAGCGTCTTCAGCAATGCCTTGTCGATCATGAGCCCCCTTATTTCTACGGAAGTATTACGTTTCTCGGGGGACAGTATTTGGTTGGGCATGACGAGAGTAATCGGGTTCAGTCCCGGGTTGTAATTAAATTCCGGATACTGTTCGACATCTACCTTGTCTCGAATAAGGCGGTTTAGTCTAGCCTCCTCCACGATAAAATCCTTGGGGTAGGTAGACGGGCAGAGTTGAGAGATGTGTGAGGTAGGACAGCCACTACCCTCCGTCGTTGAATTGGTCGTTGATGATTTCTGTACGCACGGGGCCTCTTCCGTATTTTCCATGAGGGTCCGCAACGATGTCGTAGTAGCCCTCTTTGAACTTTCCGTCTTTTCTTTCCCATCCCAGAAACACGGACAGGCTGTAAGAGAAACACAATCTGGCCCCTGTGGGGAGTTTGTTGATGATGGTAACGAGCCGCTCATTCTCGTCGTAGCTGAACACGACGAGCGGCTGCTCGAGCTGTTTGACTACCCAGAGGTTGAGACATTTTACAATGTTCTTCATCCTGTAATTCAACAGGTCGACCCCCACGACAACCACGTCCTGGTCCAGCTTCTTATCCGCAACTTCCAATGCCGCTTCGGTTTCGGTGTAGGCATCGATATCGAACCTGGGGAACTAGACATAGGTGCGCGTTCCTAACTGCAAGTTCATGATGCACTGTTCCGTCATGTTTTTCCAGTTCTTGGTGAATTGTACTTCGGCGAGGCCTACTACGTCCCATTCGCTTGTCAAGTTCACTCGCTACGCCAGTTTGGTGGTGTAGTCGTTCAGGGCATTGTTTGGAAACAGGTCCAGACTGGCGTTCGCTGGTAAAGTCGTTCGCCGGTAGAATCACCCTCCATCACAACTTCTTCAAGTCTCTGGCTGGGATCCAATGGTTGTGGGAGGCGTCGTAACCCTCGAATTGAACGTATTACTTTTTCTTGCGTCCTTTCCCCCTCGTTTTCAAGACCTTGTCTACCCTATGGTAGTCGGTGTCTTCGTTTTTAACCACTTTCTGAAGTTTGTGAAGGTAGAACCGTCCTGTGATGATTTCGTCGTTGTAGGCCTTCAACCTCGCTGTCACTTGGCCCAATCCTCCTTTGGGTACTAGAACATGGGTCACGAAAAATATCTCTCTGGACCACATGCCTCGGTAAGCTTTGTCGAACTTGCCCTTCGCGATGGATATCATAACTTTGTCTCCCACGGCCAGAGGGACATTCTTCGGTTTCCTCTTCTTAGCCAAGGCACAGCCCAACTTTTTCAAGTCCCCGCCGTAGATCTTGCTCCACAACTGTTTTTGATTTTTATGGTTGACGTCGTCGGGTGCCATTTTCGTTCTGGAGTGTAAGCTCTTGTTGTAGGTGTTCGCAATCTTTTGAATCACGGGCACATAATCCAAGCTCCCTTTGGCGGTGAAGTGTTTGTGCAAGAGACTCTTTAAAACTCTCTGGAAACGTTCAATCTTGGACGATTTCACGTCTTCGTTCTCGATGGTGTAGAACTTGATGTTGCGGTCTTTGAAGGGATCCTGGACCGCACAAGCTCGGAACTCGACACCCTTGTTCGAAGTGAGAAAGTCAGGGGTGGAAGGCATGCGTCGAAACACATTTTCGAAAGCTTGGACCATATCGGTTGCAGACTTGGTTTTCAGCAATTCCAGCCAGACTTAGCGGCTGAAACCGTCCATGCAGGTGAGAATGTACCTGTATGGTTCGTTGTAACGTTTCAGGCTGATCATATCGCTGAGATCACATTCCATGTGACTGGCAATACCCCCCGTGATGATCTTGTTCCTGGGAAATTTGTACCTGACCGCTTTGTGGATGGTGAGCACTCTTTGATCCGATCGATATCGTATTTTTTTCCGTCCTTATTGGCTCTGGCCAGTAGTTTGGACGCCGTGCCGTAACTGGAGGCCTCTCCCAGATCATTGTAGTAGATCTTGTTCAGGTATTGCTCCATGGTTTCCAGTCTTGGGGGTGTTGGACTCTGGCACTTCTCCTCAGTACGGGTGTCGAATAGACAGGCCTCTTCGCCTTCTTTTTCTCTTCCTTCTAGATCGGTGATATGGTAGAGAGCATGGACGGGGATAGGACGGGCGGTGAGAGGGTAGCGCACGTTACTGGCGGTGACGGAGGAGGAGGAGGGAGTTGTCGTCGTTGCAGCAGCTGTGGTGGTAGTGGCAGCCGATCTGGTTCTAAACTGCTCCACGAAAGCGTCCTTTTGCTGTTCCAACTGTCCTATGACAGTGGCTTTGTAGTTGAGAGGTAGAGTGTCGTTTTTCAGGATGGCGTCGATCTGAGTCTGTATGGCGACCAACTTTCCGTAGAGAGCGCCTTCGGGTAGGTACTGAAACCTGTGAGACTGAGCAGCCAGCGCCAGTGTGGCATTCTCCATTGGTGGGTGACTCATTGTATATTCGTCTTCGGGCAGAAGCACCATCTTCCGTAGCAGACTCATTTTTTACTTGTTGAGAGATATGGCTGCTGGAACAAGTTATTGAATGAACCCTCCCGACTGTACCAGAGTCTGTTTTCTGGCCTTAAACGATGCTTTCTTGGATCCGATGAGTCTGATCTGTTTTTGTATCTTTTCAACTTGGTCCTGGCTGCCGGACTAAGTTGCCGGACCAACCTGCCGGACTGACGGGAAGTCGATTGTTGAGCAAGTTCAAGGCTATTTCTGACAGGCAGTCGATCTGCGATTTGTTGGCATTTTTCAGTAAAGCCGCTCGCTGACGTTTGTTGATCTTGCACAGAGTCTTTAGCAGAGCGCTGTGATTGCGTAGTAACCCTTTCCATCTCGAGTCCTCAGAGCGAATAAACGATGCAAGGAGCTTCGTCGGGAAATATAGACGTCCTGAGTCTCGTCAGGTCGTGAGACTTGGAGTGTAGGTCCACCAGCAGGTAACCGTAATCCTTTAGACCAATGGCGTTCTCGTAGGCCTCCACAAACTGTTTGGTCTTGCCGGGGTAAACTTACGAAGCAAAAGTGGTGATCTGCCACTTGTCTCTCAGGTTGCGCAGCAGAACGTAGTACTGACTGTTGAGCGCTATGGTCCGTTGGTTCTTGCCCTGACAGTACAGATTCTGAGTCAAGTAGCAGATGCTGAACTTGTTGTGGTGACCGAAACGTGTGAACCAGTCAGCCATGTCACAACGCACGTTGCTCACGTTCTGCATCTGGTCATCAAGTACGAGCAATTTCTCTACCGACCCGTCGTAGCGGTCGGGCACCATGGGAAGTCCCTTATGAAATCGAATCTTGTCCCTGTACTTCTCCATCCACGACTGGTAATTGTTGTAACACCAATGTAACTGTTCGATTTTGGTATCCATCATCTCGTCCAGCTGATCTATCAGTTTCAGAGTACAGCTTGTCTTGCCCGAAGAGGTAGGGCCGGAAACAATAGCGTTGAACGGTGTTCTAAACTGACGAAAGCCTTCTATAACGACAGTCATTGGGAGTAGAAGAGAGTGTGAGACAGTGACAGATCGAGGGGAGAGAGAGAGAGGACCTCGGCCTAACCTAAGTCTCCAAATGAACTACCCACCCATCCCCAGTCTCTTTTTGAACTCCCCCATCTCCCGGATGGGGGGGGGGGGAGGCACGCACCCGGGCCCTACAGCAGCACTCTACGCCCCAACTCGGAGCGTAGAGTGTCGAGAGTAACCAGATTAATGAGTAGATGGATCACGAGGAAGAGATCTCATAATCGCCGAGCTTCAATAGCAAGAGACACCATTCACTGGCCGAATAAGACAACAGTGATCGTGCGACGGGTCGCATACGGTAATAAAGTGAGGTGTAGACTTTAGACTGTCCTTTTCGGGGAAAGGATACAGTTCGTGTCTGTTCAGGGAAGCTAGCACGGCATCGTCTGTTTGATTGGCCGGCACTGCACCCGAACAAATCTCGGCCCAGTTGTGCTTCGCGTCGAAAGAAGTAGGTGGAGGAGGGGTAGGAAATGGTCTGTTGAGCAGCGCTGTGACGAAATTCAAGATCAGGAACAAGACGAAAATAAGATTTTTACCCAGTTTGATGTAGGGATGTTGGTTATAATGATCTACGTTAACGGCTGCCATGTCGACGGGAGGAAGAGAAACTGACTGACTGAAGTTTCGGTCGGGAAACGTCGAGTTTTATAGAAGTCTAAAAAAAAAGGAAAAAAATCAATGGGGACTATTCTCTTGAGAGGGGAAAATGTAAGACTTCTCCTTGCAGAGTGGTCTACAAGGAAAAGTGAATTTGTAATGGCTACATGTTTAATAAGAAACCCGGTTCCATGGCAGTAGGAGCGATACCGTAGTGTTTCATGATGTTGGTCCTAAACGATTTTAGAACAATTTTTCTTCTTGAGCAAAACCTATAGGTCCAGGGTTCGGGTTATGGACGGTAGCAATGCTTGGCGCGAATACAATATCCACGACTGGCTGAGCACACCATCTAACTAATGAACAGTCTATGGGAAAGTGAAAATATTTGTTGCACGAAAATACTTCGCCAGGACGAATCACAGCGTCGATCCAGGCAGAACCATCGAGCTCACCGTAAGTGATAACTCGGGTCTGGCTTCCCAACGAGACAAAGGCGAACTTGTAATGTTTGTAAACAAATTTGTCGAAATAGTCACCGTATTTTCTAAGATGGTAAACTCGAAAATCTTCATCAAAAAGAGGTTTGATTTTATCATATATTTGTACGATACAAGAAGGCCAATTTACCTTTCCAACGTAGCTGACGTAAGACCCCTCACTTATCGAGTAAGGATAGGCCGGCTCGAGCCAGTTGGTTTCTGCGATTATGCTATCACGTAAGTGGAGGGCCTCTTCGGTACTGTACAATTCGAAAACTTTAACGACCGCATCGTTCCTTAGTATAGAATGACAATAGGCAGGGTCTTGCTGTTCTGTCCCCATGTTTATAGCAGGTCTAAGTCTAGGCCTGGGTGCAAGCACGAACTTCCTATGTTAGAAAAATAATAAGTCTCTTGTTAAGACTGACTATATTTTTAGGCCCTGAATGCAGGGGAAGGGGTTGAGATTTATAACCGGATAGGGTTTTAATGTAAACACTACATCAATTGATGGCACAGTTCTGTAAGCAAAATTGAGCAATAGCAGCAACAACAACAACAGCCTCCACTACCGTTTGCTCACCAGCCAGCCTGTACAACAACAACCTCCGCTACCGCCACGCACTCAACTTTTCCACTCACCAGGCATCGTCTACAACAACAGTAGTAACCTCGACAAGACCAACACAGCACCCCCTTCTTCACAAGAAGTCGGCGATGAAGGAAGCGTTCATCCTACTTCACTCCAGCCACTCGTTTCTGTACCACTCTTTTTTTTATCATTGTGTAACAGGTTACAACATTTGGTCCCGTAGTCTACATTACAGATTTCTGTAGTAATTGACGCGAAAAATTATCATTACTATTATGATAATGTAACATATCTATCATTGCAGTCAAGATTGAATTTAAACCCTGCTTAAAAGGAAAACTGTCTGTACGCCTTTGATTTGACCGCCGACAAAAGTCAGGAGCAGTGCCACTGCAACCTTTTTAAGCATCATTTAGAACCTAAACTTTATACACATATGCCCTTGCATTGTGGCAAGTACGTTTACTTATTTTATAGAAATAATAGAATGCAGTTTTTGTTTACTGGCTATTTTTCTTTTCACAGCTTTATTTTAGCCCGTACTAAAGTGACAAGTACGTTTTAATGTAGTTTTTTTGTTTACTTTAAATAATCACATCATTTGGCTTTGGGAACCATTAGGAAGGTTCTGTCAGGGCAAGAACCAACGGACCATAGCACTCAACAGTCAGTACTACGGTCTGCTGCGCAACCTGAGAGACAAGCGGCAGATCGCCAAACAGTTCGTAGAGGCCTACGAGAATGCCACAACATTCGGTCCCGTAGCCTACAACATTTTAATATACATAAGCTTGTGCATTGTGTCAAGTATGTTTACTTATTTTATAAAAATAATAGAATGTAGTTTTTGTTTACTGAATGAGTTTTAACATTATGAAAAACCAACTCATTTATTTTAAAACCAACTCTACATTAAAAACGATACATTCATCAGGCTATTTTTGTTCGACAACCATACTAAAGTTACGGGAGACTTCGCTGATTTTAAGACTATACGAACCTGGCCGATAATTGTACACCATCACACCTTTTATTTTTAACTTCTATTTTTCTTTTCACCAGCTTTATTTTAGCCCGTACTAAAGTGACAAGTACGTTTAAATGTAGTTTTTGTTTACTGAATGGTTTTTAACATTGGTCAGTTTAGTTTCACTTTAAATAATCACGCCATTTGGCTTCGGGAACCATTAGGGAGGTTCTGTCACAACCAACGGACCACAGCACTCAACAGTCAGTACTACGTTCTGCTGCGCAACCTGAGAGACAAGCGGCTGATCACCAAACAGTTCGTGGAGGCCTACGAGAACACAACAACATTCGGTCCCGTAGCCTACAACATTTTAATGTGCATTGGAGCAAGTACGTTTACTTATTTTATAAAAATAATAGAATGTAGTTTTTTTTTAACTGATACTAAAGTGCCAAGTATGTTTAAATGTAGTTTTTGTTTACTGAAATGAGTTTTAACATTGCTTTTAAATGACAACTGTAAGTATTGTCGTTACTTACCCAAGAAGCATTCGGTCCCGTAGAATACATTACAGATTTCTGCTTTTTTTCTTTCCACGCGAGAGGTGAGACTAGTACAAATGTTTGGCTCGGTGGGAGAGAAACAGGAAAAGAAAATTATAACGGTTCACTTTTCCCGAGGGTTGAAAGAATATAACTTCTACGACAAGTTATTTTTTGTTCTTACTATTTATCTGCCTGCAAAAGGTTGCTACACGTTGGTTGAGTATTCTCCTCTATGACGAGAGGACTAGCCTGTGGCAATTCTTCATTTTTTTGTTTTCTTCGTCGCCTTAAGTTTTTTTTTTCAGGTGCAACTCTCTTCCGTGAATCGGCTGCCTCATTACTGTTCCGTTGAGAGGCCTTGAAGGGATGATGGAGGTTCCGTCACTATGGAAGGCATTCCTCCCTACGCGATTTTGCGGTGTAAAGTTGCGATAGTAGTCGCAATTGCGAGTTCGTTAAGAACCATGGAAGAATTTTTTTGTTTTTAGTACAATAACGATTAACGTTGTCAGCTTGTTTAAATTAAACTTGTTTAGCTTAGCACCTGACAATACTTTAATATTGGTGCCTCTAGCTTATCAGTTATTATATTAAGACTATCAGTAACGTAGTACCATCTGCTATTTTTTGATATTATCAGCTTTATTTTAGTCCGTACTAAAATGTCATCGATCACGGACTGCAAGTCTCACTCCTATCTTAACATCCCTTCTATCTTAAAAATATCCTATCTTAAAATCCCCTATCTTAAAAATATTATCTAAGTCTTTGACGAAAGAAATTTACGAAAACCGTATCTATTAGCAGGCAGATCACCAAACAGTTCGTGGAGGCCTACGAGAGCGGCTCAACATTCGGTCCCGTAGCCTACATTACAGATTTCTGTAGTAATGACGCGAAAATTATCATTACTATTATAATAATGTAGCACCTGTCAATACTATAATGTTGGTACCTCTAGCTTATCAGTTATTGTATTAAGACTATTAGTAATGTAGTCACTAGCCATCTGTCATTTTTTGATATTATCAGCTTTATTTTAGTCCATACTAAAATGTCATCGATCACGGACTGCAAATCTCACTCCTATCTTAACATTCCCTCCTATCTTAAAATCTCCTATCTTAAAATATTATCTAAGTCTTTGACGAAAGAAATTTACGAAAACGTATCTATTAGCAACAGTGGGAGCTAATATCAACATTTAAAATAATAAAGAAGATTTACAACTTACATTTCCGTATAGTGGACTTCGTACGTTGGGTCGAACCGGGACGGTCTTCACACGTTGGGTCGAACCGGGGGGTGTGACAACCAACGTTGAAATCTCCTTGCTTATATACCAGTTAGTTGCCATGTAAAATATTTTCTGCAGGCCATTATTATACATATATCGTTTTTGCATTCTTTTGATCTAAGATTTGTTATGCCAAAAATTCAAAGTTTGGCCAATGGAAAAGCGTCGAACCCTGCGCTGTTATCTTTCCCATGCATTCATTATTTTTTGTATGCTTTCAGAACATACCAAACATTCAAAATTCGACCAATGAGAATCGACGAAACTGAGTTATTATTATGTATACAATTTAGTAAGCATTCATTATTTTTTGTACCCTTTCAGAACAGATGAGGTCTAAGGCTGTGGGCTTTAGCGTCTGTAATTTATTTTGCTCGACTTGCTTTGAAAGGGTGGCGTCTGTAATTTCAGAACTGAAGATTTGCACATTATAACACACAAACCTTGCATTAATTTTAGAGTATTTGAAAGGATGGCGTCTGTAATTTATTTTTTCGCGTCAAGATTCCACATAATTCAGGATTTCCACACAAAGCCAGCATTGTTCCTAAACTTTATGCCCTTGCATTAATTTCTGAAGATTTGCATGACAAGCAACCTTCAGTGAGAAAGCATCTCCTCGACTGACAGCAGGTGGCCCACATTTACAATCTTTTCATTCAGAATGAGAATAGAGCTTAGCGTCTGTAATTTACTTTGTTCAGTCAAAGCATTACATCTGTCTGTCATAAAGTCTGGCTGTATTCAAAGATTTGTTTATTTAATTTTTGTCTACATCCTAGCTAGAAACAAACACGATTTCGGTACATAATAAGAAGGCTGTTTGAAAAGAAATAAGAACCAGTCTTTTTTTGTTTGCTTTATTTTTGCCTACATCCTTAAAGGAATTAGGCTATCTATCTTTCCCTTTTTTTGGTCCCAATAAAGTTCTTTAAGTTTAACATTACGAAAAATGATAAAGTCTTTCATTCATTTTAAGAAAACTCTACATTAAAAAGCATAACGACTATCACAAAGTAGGTTTTCACATATCCTATTTTTGCTCGACAGGCAGTTGGACGCAACAAATTACCCTTTAGTTTAAGCCATGACACAAAGTTGAATGAGTTTAACATTACAAAAAATGATAAAGTCTTTCATTCAACCCCCTAGAACCCCCTTCCCTACTTAGTTTATTACTCATTTTAAGAAAACTCTACATTAAAAACGTTACAACTATCACAAAGTAGGTTTCCACATAACCTATTTTTGTTCGACAGTCAGTTGGACGCAACAAATTACCCTTAGTTTAAGACGTGGCTTATTTTATAAAAATAATAGAATGTGTCAAGTTGAATGAGTTAACCATTACGAAAAATGATAAAGTCTTTCATTCATTTTAAGAAAACTCTACATTAAAAAGCGTTACGACTATCACAAAGTAGGTTTCCACATAGCCTATTTTTGCTCGACAGTCAGTTGGATGTAACAAATTACCCTTTAGTTTAACCCTTTCCTTCACGTATACGCTTTTATACACCACTCCACAAATCAGAAGCATAAATATTTTTAGGCGTCTTATGGCGTCTCGCTTCAAATCACTGAAACATATTTATTACATCGTTTAGTTACATTTTTGAGGTTAAGGTCTTAAGTTTGGACATTTTAGAATTAAAAAGAACTTGGTATGTTGCATTATAGTTCAAAGTTAGAGCATAATTTCTAATATGATTTGTGAACGAGAAGAAACTAGAAATGTTCATTGAGGAAATGGGGTTGAAATTTCTCGTAAATGTAGGTGGAGTAAAGGGTTAAGACATGTCTTATTTTATAAAATAACAGAATGTGTCAATTTGAATGAGTTTAACATTACGAAAAATGATAGTCTTTCATTCATTTTAGGAAAACTCTACATTAAAAACGTTACGGTTATCACAAAGTAGGCTTCCTCATAGCCTATTTTTGCTCGACAGTCAGTTGGACGCAACAAATTACCCCATCGTTTTAAAGCTTATTTTATAAAAATAATAGAATGTGTCAAGTTGAATGAGTTTAACATTACGAAAAATGATAAAGTCTTTCTACATTAAAAACGTTACAGCTATCACAAAGTAGGCTTCCTCATAGTCTATTCCTCATAGTCTATTTCCTCATAGTCTGGATGCTCGACAGGCAGTTGGACACAACAAATTACCCCATCGTTTTAAAGCCCCCATACTAAATTGCACACAACAAACCAATACTAGGTTAAAGGAAGGTTCCACCATCGTTTTAAAGGACGCACAACATCCCAATACTCCCCATACTAAATTGCACAAAACAAATCTATACTAAACCCTGGTTAAAGGTAGGTGTACCCAAAATTAGCATTGAATTGAGTTAGGAGGTCCTATTGACTGCCATATTAGGGGTCATTTGGGTGAGTAGATACTACTTACGCCACTGACTTCGTAGGACAACTATCTCTTTGAAGTGATCTTAGGGGTACTAGCGCATTGTGGTAAAGCTTCAGCTCAATTAGGGAACCAGAACTCTGCAGGAAATATAAAATTCTGAAAGAGAGCTTTTGACTTAAAAGGGAAGTAATTTAGAGAAGAGTTTTTGAGAGGAGCCACAGTGCTAAAAGGGGAAGTGAAGCTGGTGAAATTAACTGTATCTCTAAAATAAACTAATTTTAAATTTCATAATGCATAGCTTTGACAGACAGGCAACATGACACAAAGAATTGGGGGATTAGAAGGGTTAAAGTGTTTGTGAAAGTGATTCAGCTTTGGAGAGCAGGGCGTGGGAAGATGAAGAAACCCATAGCCACGGTGTCATGCAATTTTGTAAGCCTCTAATCCCTTATGGCGAACATGAGATTGGGCATTTGATAGCGGACACATTTGCCCCCTTTACGGCGATAAATGGAGGATGTGACTTTACCCACATTTCATCGGGAAGGGCGTAGTGATGACGACGCTTGGAACCTATGTCATGTGATCCAGACACAGCCTCCACAGCTACACCAACACCAGGGTAAACTCACATTTGGTAACATTATGGCCCGTATTTCCACATTCGGCTGCACAGTGGTGGGCGGGGCGCCCCCCCCCCTCCAGTGAGGAGTCACCCCCCCCCCCAATATCAGGCCCCCCCCCCCTCCCCAGTTAAAAAATGGTATTCCCATACTTCCGACTTGGTAGTGATTGGCGTGTCTCCCCACATCTGCCCAACACGCACATATTTGGGTCGTGTTATTTTCATATGCTTCATTTTTATTCCGTCAAAACACTGTGTGGCCGCAGCAACAGCATCTACTGTTCTGTTTTGTTTTCACTCAATATTCAACCGTGCATAAAATTATAAACTAAAACCTATTTTTTTGTGTTGTGTTGACTGTTGGTGGGTAGTGTTGTGGTGACTGGTGATGTGTTGTTGTTGCATAATAAATGTCGATATTTCCCCCTCCCCGCCCCCCAAAAAAAGTAAATACCAGTGAGGAGTTGCTGCTCACTGACCCTCCCCCTCTCGGCACTACTGCGGCTGCATCAGAACTGTTGCCGGCAATACACACTCCGGAAGAATCACATGACGATCCAGAGGAGTATTTCCATTTTGAGGATCGATCATTTTCCAGAGCATAAGCGTGGTGAGCTCCGTCAAAGAGTTGCCTTTTCAAGTTTTGAAGCCGATACAAACTGGCCACCACTTCATGATATGCCCCCCCCCTCCCCAATAATAAAACCGCACTTGTGTCTGGAGGAATCAGTTGAGTACTGAGTTGTACAGACGCTATTGTATATGTTCTGCTGCATGAAAATAGTTTGTTAAAAGTACAATTCACACAAACTATTCACTTTTATTACAAAATGGAAGTCATAGTTTAAAGTAAGAGTTGCACTTCACTCTAACCTACTAAACCACCTGTACTAGTTTGAAAATGTGCATGCAGTTGCCATGGGTACAATTGGCAGCAGGCATCATGGTAGTTTTAAAAATGGCTTCCGTCTCTCAGAGCAATTTTTTAAACCGCACACCCAAGGAAAGGCTTTGATTTTGTCGCTAAAGCAAAAGGCGAGTGACTACAGGCAAAAATGGGGTTAACCCACCACATTTGCAACAAAAGGTTTTATGGTTGTTCCTGACTGGAAAAAGCGTGCTGAATTCGAAAAAAAAATTGTTATCCACATTATCTGCTGCCGTTTTCCTGGGAAAATAAGGTTAATTTGCATGTTACAGTTAAAAAATGCATTTAATACGTATACGGAAATACGAAGAGAATATTAATACACCTTGCATTTTGAGGGCAATTCTTTTCTGGAACCTACTCAAAAGGATGTGCACTTTAAGATTCCGAAGGGCGTCAGGCTGAAAACCTTAAGCATTAAAGATGGCAACCAAAATGGAGCCCAATGTTTACTCAGTTTGTCATTTTGGCCTATTGCACAAGAACCTTTAGTGTTATACAAAAACGGTTTGGATATAAGTTGTTTACAATACATGTAGGTCCCATACCTTTTTTCCACATATCACGGTTATTGAGAAAAACGGTTATGTTGGGCCGTTTTCGGCCATTTTGGCTAATTTAATGTGTATAGATGTCTGAATTTGTGAATAAAACTTAAACTTTCAATTGCTGTTGCGTCGTTTATAATTCAGGTGGTGACTCCAACCTGATGAGTCATTCGAAAGGTGGGACTCTCTTCTTTGAATCAAGGGAAATGAAAAGGGTCTACCGCTATTAGGGACCAAACCACGTCTGTTTTACTAGGGGCTGGTATCACAGTTACCATTCAAACTCTGACAGATGCAAACCTCTTTACCTTGCATTTTGGTCAGACTGCCAGAGCGGGGAATCGAACCCACGACATTTGAAACCAAAGGCCGAAGTCCTACCACTGAGCCATACTGACACGGCCAAAAGGAAACGTCCATAGGCAGCGTTTCCTTTTGGCCGTGTCAATATGGCTCAGCGGTAGGACCTCTGCCTTTGGTTACAAAGGTCGTGGGTTCGATTCCCCCGCTCAGGCAGAGTGACGTATAAGTCCAAAAGGCAATGTAAATAGGTTTGCATCTGTATTTATTTAACTCTTGTTGAGCCTTTAGCTTTCTATGTTTAATACCGTTCAAAGGTAGAAAATTAGCAAAAAATTGAACGTTATCTGTGATACCAGCCCTTAGTAAAACGAGTATGGCTCGGTCCCTAATAGTGGTAGACCCTTTTCATTACCCTTGCTTCAAAGACGACATTCCGACCTTACGAATAAGTAATAGTTCTTGGTTAGAAGCGAGTTGTTATCGGTTTTTAACCAACAGCTGTGATCATTGGCCCGGCTCGAGTATGCTAAGGTCGAGAGCGTCAGCCCGAGACCTTTGTATACGAGAGCCGGGACAATGATCACAGTCGTTGCTTAAAAATCAATAACCGCGAGATTCTAGCCAATAACTGTTTTATGCCACGGTTGGGACGTCTAGCTAACTCTTATTTAATTAAAACGTGTTTGTGTTTTGTGAAAATATCTCGATATGAATGAAGGTCATTCCATTTTAGTTTATGGAGGGTGGAGTGGGTGGTAGACCGACGAGTCCTTTGCGTCCGTTTGTGGAGGGAGTGAGCGGGACGGAGACGAAGCGTCGTTTCGCCGTATTTCACGATAGCCAGCTCTCTTGTGTTTTCGAAGCTTTGCGGAGTGATAGAACTTCGATAAGAGGCCGCAGGGATAGAATGACATTCTGGGAAGGTATGTAATTCATTTCGAGCGTTTGTAGTTTGAGAATTGTTAAAAAAAATACGATAATAGGGTATCGGTATGAATGAAGGTCATTGCGTTTTAGAGTGTGGGGGGGGGGGAGTTAACGCAGAGTGAATATCTTATAGGCCAGATATACAAGAATTTGCAAGGATGGGATGGAATCGGACTTTTTTGTACGTTTTTATTGCGTTACGTTTTTTTTTTGCACGCTGTATTTGGTTGTTGGTGTGTGCGTTCCTGGTCGCGTGATCCGGAAGTGTCAAAAGTGTGGGTTATTGGCAAAAGTGTGGGTTGTTGGCAAAAGTGTGGGGTAACTTGATAACCCACACTTTTTGCGATGATGCACACTTCTGGTGTTGGTTAATGGGATTTAATGTACGGTGGTGACGTCACGCCAACACATCCCAATGCTAAAAGTGTAGCCGTTATATACGGTTAATCTGAAAACCCACACACGTGACCATGGGAAAACATACCCAGCGAAAACATACCCAGCGAAAACATACCCAGCGAAAACATACCCAGCGAAAACATACCCAGCGAAAAACATACCCAGCAAAAAACATAGTCAGTGAAAAACAGTCAGGGGAAAAACATAGTCAGCGAAAAAATGTACCTTCATTTGGAAAAGTTTGTTTGAAAGTTAAGTTACAAAATTTAAAAATTTTGGTTTGAAAAAAAGTTTGTTGTGAAAGTTAAGTTGGATTTAAAAAGTTTGCACAAGTTTAAAAAAATTAAATCTAGTCACAAAATAAAAAACACAAGTGAAAAAAAGCTTGTTTGAAAGTTTTGAAAAAATATTTTAGACAAGTTTGCAAAATATTTACACAAATTAAAAAGTTTGAACATTTTATTTACAAGTTAAAGTTATGCACACCAATTAAAAAAAAAAAAAACACTTAAGTTAAATAAAGTTTGGTTGCAAAAAAAAAGTTAAGTTACAAATTTAAAGTTGAAGTGATTTGAAAAG